>JAWWLV010000035.1:5325757-5411405 GCA_035041135.1 Platyrinchus mystaceus
CCTTTTAGGATAACTATGGAACCTGTTTCAAGGGTGGCTGTTATAGCAAGCAGCACGAAATCACAGACTAAACCATCAGCAAATCTGAACTGCTAGTCCTATGGTGAATCTAGAAAAATGCAAAAACTGTGTCCTTGAGTTCACAGAGTGGTGATCTATCCCACTGCCCAGCTGGGATGCACAACTGGGAGATCCAAGGACTTCCTAAGCACAGTATCTGAGTATGCTGGTTTTGAAGTGCTGCTTCTACAATGAAGAACCACTACAGGCTCTAATTAGCACAGTGCACCAAGTACCAGAGCGACCTGAACTCTAATGTGGAAGCAGATATTGTTTGTACAGAAGAACTGTGAATAAAACCTGTCCTGTGTGCTGGTTTGGCTTCTTCATTTAACACATTAACAGGTTAAGAGTGAGGACACAGCAAACAGACTAGATGCACTCACATCAGAGAAAAGGTAACTAGAGGGGGATATGGGATTTTTTACTACTTAAAATGCCCAAGGGGCTTTATATTAAATTACCAGAATGCAAATTTAAAGAAACAAACTCTTCTTTCCAGCCTTTTAGCTCATCTTTCCTCAGTTATCCAGGACACCAGGGCCAGACAGACCCTTCCCTACCTGGTCATTACTGTTACAGCAGCCATTTGATACCTTTTATGATCTTTATTTTCTTTGTTCTAACTTTTTTACTTCTCCTATACCTTTTTAAGATGGAGGAGGGAAACCAGGCCGCACTCAGTGTTCAAGATGCAGAAGCACAGTGAACTCAACACAAAGCATATATTATTCCCAGTTCACTTCCAAAGGCAAAGCAGTGAATGGAAGAAGACTCTACGAGGTACAGTAAAAAGGCACAGAGGCAGCGTGACCAGGCTCAGACACCCTCGGGGTGTGCACAGCAGGGAAGGGAACTCACCATCCCTCCCCTGCACTCATGTTTAACATCAGCATCTGCTACTGACAGACCTCAACACACCAGGTTAAACAATTCTGGCTCAATCCAGGGTGGCTAATCGTATGCAAATATGCAGGGTTTCCATAAAAACCTTTTGAACATTCATACTGGGAAAACCTGTTACGAGCCTACAGTTAAAAAAAAAAAAAAAAAAAAACAACAAAAAAACCCACCCACACCAGTATTTTTGACTGAAAACAAAGTTTTGCACCATCTATAAAACCGTAGGAAAAACGCTTCGGCAACAGACGTTTTTATCACTTCTCACTCCAAATAAGAGCAAGCCCATATCATGCTTCTCCTCCACTCCAAGGAAAACAATGCCAGTGGTGGAGGAGCAGGCAGGGGCGGGGAGCAGGAGCGGCTCTGCAGCCGCGGGTGAGGCGGCGGCGCTTCTGAGCGCTCCGTGCCCGTTTGAGGGAGCCGCTCTCGGAACTGCTCCGAGGAAGCAGCGCCGCGGCCGCGGCGGGGAAGGGCAGAGCTGAACCAATTAGCGTGGGCTGCCCGTGCCGATAAATCCTAACCTCATGTCAGGGTCGCTTTTACAAGTCTAGATTAACCGTGGGGAAAACGACAACAACAATTAAACCATTCAAGGTCTGAGGTTTGGTTTGGGCTTGTGTGTTTTTTTTTAATGTTGTTAAGTCCTTTATGTGAACCGATACACAGGCACAAGTGCACGGCCTGGGAACACAGGGACATTTACAGCTTCCTGCCGGTGACACAAGGAGCACTGCTGACAAAAGCATTGTTTTCGACCGAAATTCGTTTTTTATTTTGTTTAGTAACAGACAGAGTAAACTATGATTTTAAGAGACTCCTACTATAAAAAAAAAAATCTACACTTGGGGTTAATTTTACCATTTGTTTTCACTGTAATTAACAAGAAGTAATTATGCTCTCATCTAAAATCAACAACCACGAAAAGAGCAAAACAAAACACGTTCCTTTTTCAAACAGAACACTTTACAATGATCTAAAAAAGAAGCTGCTTTCTTGTTCTCTAACACGGATATCAGCCTTCTATTCGCCACCAGTTTCCCGAATTTCTGAAAGGCAATGGTTCCCAGGAGCTTCTGAGGTGGTTACTTAATGAGTTCAATTTTCCAGCCTCATCTGTCAGCAATGTCCCACGTTCTACAAAAACTTCACTGACCAAGGAGGACAAGCAAGGAACGATGGGGGATTTGGTGATGCCCCCACCTTGAACAGGTAAAAGGCTCAGGGCTGATGCCCGAGGGAGCAGCGCCTGTGGGGTGATTTATCCCATTCCACTCCCAATTGGCAAGGAAATCAAAACCCCTTCCCTACATCAGTGTCCCCATTTTGACTGGAGTCTCCATGAAGATTTTGGGGTCTGGACACTCCCAAGAAACCACAGCCATGGAATTTCTGGTCAGCCTTAATTTACTAAAGCATCTGCGAGGTGACTACTCTGCCTTCTCCTACTTTGTAGCATAAACACCAGCGATCATTCGAATAATTTTAAAAGCCTTGTGACAGTCTTAACAAGGGAACCATTAAATCCCAAAGCAGTTTAGGCTTTCATGAGCACTAACTTTTAAATAAGATTTAACCTTTATTGTCCCTTTCCCTTCTGACAGCAACCTTTTTACCCCCAAGTGTTAATGCAGGGAAATAATTATTTAGGCTCTGAGAAAAAAGATGTTATTGTTGTAAAATGTTCTGAAGATCAGGTTCCCTTTACTGCGCTGAAGATGAAAGTTACTGTACCAAAAATATCCAAATGTTAGCAGACACTAAAATTAACACTAAACTGTGTTAATTATTTAATACTGTCTACATAGTGAACAACTTCCTTCAAACAAACAACACAGCTGAAAAACTGTTTTGTATGGAATCTTGGGTGTTAGCCTCCACTATTTATCAAAGAATTCTCAAAAGAACTCAAAACAGGAATTTTATAATCCTCAGTTAAGCACTCCACTGGCAATTTTATTACTTTTTCTTTGTCAGCAATTTTAAGTCACTTTTTTTTTTTAACTAAAAACAAAAGAAAACTTTTAAGTGACTAAAAAAGCTTCTCTGCTGTTTAACTATTCAGTGTTAAACGGCCGACCAGCTGTTCTGGTGCCAAACAGGCTGCCATGGGACCACGAAACTAAGTCCCCATATTAGCTAAGCAATCACAATCAGAAATGAAGTTATACTTTGTATTCTAGAGAAAACAATACACATACCAAAAAAGGGCCAACCATACACACATTTTGAAGCTAACTTGCTTTTCCAAATCTTAACACAAATGCACAGAAATCCATGAGGCAAAGAAGATGCTGTGTACTCCTGTGAACAGCTCCAAAACCAAGTGACTTGGAATACGAACAAGAATAAAAAAGAACCTACAGACTACCACTGGAGCACCTGTAAAGCAGCAACCTTTTAAAACTACTCTGTACCACAGACAGAGCTTCCTGAACCCTGTACATCATACAGTAACATTTGCACTGCGAACTTCAAAACTACACAGTTTATGGAAACAACTATTTCAGAAACAGAAATGTGAAATGAGACCTGGCACCTCTGTAATTTCGGTTTCATCTTACAGTGCAACCAACTGGCAAGGGTGGAGGGATGATGATGCTTCTGATGGAGTTTATTGTATATGCCGAGGTTCTTGGACATCTCAGTGCTCTCAATAATGTTGTGATGTGTCACCACCCCAAATACACCACACCCAAATTAGTTTTCCCCTGAAGAGGGAGAGAAAACAAATTGGTGACAATTCTTTTTTTTCTATGGAAAACCAATAACTTTACCTGTGGCAGCAGTTATAATTAGCACATTTTTGATGAAAAATATATTCTGAAGAGGAAATTGTACTCCACTGCTCACATGCTTGTTGCATATTTACTTTCTTACTACAATGTAATCATTTTATTTTTTGTTTCATGAGCCAAATCCTCAGACAGTGTTTCAATAACTTTCTGGTCAACTATTCTTAGAGCATAAAGCAATAAAAGAGACTTGAAAACACATTTTAGAACAGCTGACTGTTGCATGTCACCCACTGAATTACATCTTTCTTATGCTTTGCAGAACACCCTAATTCCAGAAATACACTCCCAGTTTCAATACTCTTTATTTTCTGGCAAATCTTCCCAGCTACTTCTATTTTTGCTCCATTGCTAGTGCCACTCATCTGAAGCAAACTTTGAGGACTTCCAAAATTAACTGCTGCCTTCCTGCCCTGCCCCTGGCGAGGAGCTGGGATAAACACCACCAGCAAACCAAGCTGTATCTCAAATTCCTTGTCCTATTGACGATGAAAGCTTCTTCCTTTGTCACAGGAAAACTGAAAGTCCCTTAAATTTTCTCCACACCCTGTTGTTTTTCTCTCTAATAATGCAGCATTTGTGGTCTGTGTCATCCTCAGCCACTACAAACTCACACACAGCTGGGATGGAAACCCTCACTACTCACACTTCTTTTGCTCCAGCTACTCCATTTACATTTCCTGCTATAACTTTTATCCCACAAACGCTCTCACAGTTTTGAGTATATCCCCGGAGAACACAAAAGCAGACTTTTTTGTCAGTCCTCCCCACTGCTGGATCCTCATCTCATTTTTTCTCTTTTTCCTGGACTATTTTTCCAGGACTTTAAAACTGCTGTTTCCACTGAAGGGGTGTGAGCACGGGACAGGGCATGGCAGTGGATCACAGGGAAGGAGAGGAAAATAAATCCAACCATAGAGGTACACCACAAACTGTCTACTATGTAATTCCTGGCACTTCTTTGGCTCCAGACCTCTTTCACCCAAAAAATTCAATTAAGAAGCCATACGGATGTTTCTCCTTTCAGGAGAGAGGACACACTTGAAGAGATCTTGCTTAAGAAATAGCAGTACATACTGAAAAAAGTATCTGCAACTAGTGTGCATTATTTGCAGGTTTTTCATCTAAAAGTCACTAATTTTTTAGTACACTAAACTCACAGAACTGAAGTTGAGATCTCCAATTTAAATACCATTACAGTCAAGTCTGACCCAAACCTGAAACAAGATCCAGATGTTACTGGGCCAAGTCAGGAAAAGACCAGGATTTTAGTATTACTAGAAACAGTAATAATTTAACTGCAACTGTTATTCTTTTTGGAAGGGGAAACAGTTTTTCTGATAGAAACGAAAAGACATGCTGTGCCTTTGCAATAAAGAAAAAGGGATATAAAAGACATTTAAAAACCCCTAAGTCAAAATAGACAGGGACTGAAAAGAGAATTATTTTAATGGTTTTTTTGCTAGAAGTTATTAGGGAGGAGAAGCTGCTCTCTGGGACGCAGCACTCAGAGCAGCAAAGGGACCAAAAAACCCTTTGAACCAATATTCAGTTATTTCACCTACAAAAACCAGGTGGCTACAAGTGGCAATGTGCTCAGCTTATCTGGCTGGTAACACAACACTGGCATACTTCTAAGAGCTAAGCTACACAAAAGGAAATTTATCTGTGCACATGTAATAGGAGAGTCTTTACCTGTTTAAGCTTCTTCACAAACCCCAGACACAATATATTTTCTAGATTTTTACACAGTAGATTGTCTTTTACCCCCATTACATCTTTTGACCATAAAAATGTTAAAATCAACATACATGTTTTGATTTGGTCTAATTCATATGGCCAAGCTCAGGTATTTTAATGTCCCTGTGGCTGTTTTATTATTGATGCATTTTCAGCACACTTTCAGATCAAAGAAACCTCACAAGACCAAAAAGAGAGAAACGCAGACAAGGGATAAGGTGAGCACACATCTGTCTCACTTTGGCTTGGGTAAACAAGACACTTCACTAAATATCCAGATAATCTGTGGGGACTATCATTATTATTATTATTAGCTAGAGATCTCTGGGATTTTATCAGAGAACTTCTATCAAGCTGTAGGATCTCCCCACACTGCCCTTCTCAAGGCAAGGCCCTGGGATTTAAGCCACTTGCAGCTGTTGGCAGGAGAAGAAATGCACCCCAAGGAGCAAGCTGCACACACAGGAGAAATACCACATCCACTGCTGCTGGGGGGCACAATGCAGGACAAAAAGGTGCTCCTTCGTTGTATAGAACACTGTAAATGTCACCCTCTCTTCTTTGAAAATTAAAATATTTACTTCAAAGTGTTGACACAGAATAAATGACCCCAGAACAAAGAGAAACACCTTTCAATATAACTTACAGGCACCTGGGTTTGGCTTTTACTGTTGCTTCTGCCATCATACCTGCCTAACAATGCAGTGTTTGTAGCCAAATTTGTATTTAAAGTTGGGGAGAAGGGTATTTTCATTATTTTCTGCAAATCCTATTAGCAACCAACTCCATGAATTTCACAAGCAAACAGAAAGGCTATAAATGGAAGAATTTCAATGCCAACAGTGCTTATTCCCTCACTTAGTACAATCCAGCACTCTTGAAGTCCGAGCACGCTCCCAATCCCTGCAACCTTCCTTCTCTGAACTCACCCTGCTGAGCTGCACGGGGAACATCCACCTGAATGCTGAGCTCCAGCTGCTGTAGAAAAGGGAAGGTTATTCCACATCCACCAGTAAATGCACCCCCCACGCATTTGCACACATGCAAACTGAAACTCAAGACACAGAATCCTGGCATCCCTCTGCAGTTGGGGTTAAGGACCTGCCCTCAGTGACAAACTCCTGCTACACCACAGCACTGCCTGCACTGCATTAACTGCCTGTTACCACTACTGTTCTAGGGACACTTTTACACCTTATTTTCCATTTAATTTTTTAATGTACAAACACAGAATTTTTTCAGAGAAAGGCATTTTGAATACAAAAAAGCCTGCTGGACATGCACAGTTTCTGTGTTATTTTTGTTATCAGTTTTAACAAGTATGCAAATAGACCGACTCAAAGAAGATACAGTTTTCATGCTTTTGGTTCTGTAAGCGAGGGTTAAACCAGAAACAGTAGTATTGATACTATTTATAGAATTTAGTATTGTTTTAGTATTACTGATGCTATTACTGTACATCAATTTACATAAATACTTCATCTGGGATCAAAGAAATGATCCCACACTTTATTTCATATACTAGTGTACTTGGTTTGGCCAGATCTCAGACCAAGATCAGCAACTCCACCACCAGCAACACAGTTTCTCAACATCCAAAAATCAGAATCCATTTTTACACAGGTTCACAACCCTCGTGATGCTTTATCTTCAGGTGGAAACAGAAAAGAGAAACAGTAAACAAAAAACATGAGTTCTAGGTCATTAAGGATTTTCAAGGCTAGACTGCAATTGAGTTCTGTTCAGGGGCACAGAGAGGATCAGTGAAGACCACGGCAGGTACAGGGTGTTCACAGATGGCAGGTACACCATGTAACAGCAGGGCTGTTCCTGCAGTGCTGGGTCCTGCTTTCTGCACTGCTGCTTTTTAAACTTTTTATAATGGTAAATGTGCATTTCACTATAGCTCCAACAACTTAACCCCAATCCTTATATTTGGTTATCACTGCTTAAAAGAAACATCTGAAAGAACTGATAAAGCTCTTTGGAAAGGAGAAGGTATTTCTCACCACTACAAGTGGCATGTCGACAGCAATTTGTATTTTCTCCTATATCTAACAACACAGCAAGTGGCTAAACAATCTGGGTAAGCCATAAATCAAATTATTCAGGTAAATCCATGGAACTACCATTAAAAGAGCATCTTAAAATAGCTTTTGCTGCTGAAGATCACAGAGACAGTCCAAATTCTCTGCAGATCAGGGAGGCAGCTGCACACATTCAACCACGACACGACTTACAGAGGAACAGTAGGGTGAGCAAAGCATTCCAGCTCCCCAAAGATCCAAGCCCATTAAACACAAGCAAGTACACAGCTATCTTTTGAATCTAAGTTGAACTTCTGAAGTTAACATATACCACTAGCAATTCCATGTTATCCATTTGAGGGCTGGCACCACTCCCTGCCTGGCAGGCAGTCAACACACCATCTTCTCAGGGGCAGCAGGGGAAAAGGAACAGATATCCCTCCAGCCTCTCCTCTGCTCAGGTCCAAGGAGCATCTTGACAAGGCTACAACCAAGAACAAGGCACTCTTCCCAGCTGCCCACTTATCCAGGTGCTCTTCTGAACTAGACCAGTAGGTAGGCCCAATGATTCTTTTGGAAGCAGTGACCTATTTTCAAAGCTGCTTCTCCCAGGACACCCTTTCCTCTACCTTTGCTTTCCCCACCTGGGAAGCACATCAAGCAGCTTTCTGCCATCCCAACAAGTCACCCAGCTGGGACATCTCTCCCAAAGAAAGAGTGCTTCCAGGAACAGGACAGTGTCCAGATTAACTGACCTGGCACACCACACGGCTATGGAGGTGCAATACATCCCCACCGGAGAAGCATGTTACCAAATTAGTTACCCCTTCCCAAATTTCTGAGCATGATGTAGAAATCAAAATTGCACACTACCAACAACGGGTTTACAACACCAAGAGTTTAACTATCTTTTCACAGTATGCAACTGTCCATATTTAGGGTAGAAATGAACCATAATTGCTCAACAACTCCACTCACTTAAAAAAACTTCTTACTTCAGAAAACACAAATATCTATTTACAAAGCTGCATCCTGCCAAAAATTTTAAATACTGTTATGAAACACCTATGCTTTGATTTAATAAAGCATGCATCTGAGGTGGTTAGTGTGCATTTCAAGGTATATTAAAAATGAGAGATCAAAAATTAGCATTAGCCCAGTTAATCTCTGCCAATATTTTGCTCCAGTTACACTAACCAGACCCTGCCCAGCATTAAGCCTGTCGAGACTAAGCCAGTTTTACATTCTCAGTTCTAACCTGTGAACGTGACGCTAATAGCAATACTTTAAGCTGAATTCAATGTGATCAAAATTTCACACATCATTTTCTGTAAACTTTCCAGATCAGGAAGCAGGTCAACTCTGAAACTGCTTTTAACAGATCCTGCTAAAAACCTGTATGATCCAACCACATTCCAGAAACCAGTGTCTCCTGTTTAGATTAGGACCATTGCAGTGGCCAGAGAACTTGGCTGATCCAACAACCACAGCAACCAAGCCCAGGTCTGAACGTGACCTGGAAATTTTTATCCCTGTGCTGAAAATATCACAAAAAAAGCTAGTTTGGAGGCTAAAACCCCCACAAATACATTTAGATTATGATTTGAGCTAACTGTTTGACATTTTAATATGTACTAAAGTCAGAAAATAGTAACCCACTTAGTATAGGCGAGAAAACTGAAGATCCTTCAGATGTATCTCTACGTTGGAAAATGCAAGGGACTACATTAAGCTACAAGGAATACCCTTGTGAGGGGAAAAAAAAGAAGGCAACAGAAGTGAAAACATCCAGAAGCAGACCTGTAATGGGAACCATTTCATCCCCAGAAGTGGTTTGCATCTGAGCAACATTCAATTTTTATAATGGTAAAACCATGTGTCTGCACTAAGAGCTCTGGAAGCCTGGATTTTATTCTCTTGGAACTTTGTTACAGCCCTGCAATGCATTTCTTGGGAGAGACAGGCCCAGGGGTCAAATTAAGGGTCTTGGGATTGTTTAAAAAAGAAAAAAAAAAGTCACAGAAGTATATAAGTCATTATGGGTTTAAGAGTTTTCTCTTCCTCCTGCCTCCTCAGTTACATTGACCCACTTGTTTGTGGGGCCAAACAATAAAGCAGACCAGTGAACTGACCTAGGTTAAAAATAAACCCAAAATAAGGAAGTTACGTTAAATTCAGATCTCTTCATTCATCTCCTTATGAGCAAGGAGGCAAAAGGGAAGCACAGAGGTCAAAAAAACTCCCAGTCCAGAAGACACCTCTTCTCCGTAGCAGAGGGCAGTAGACATAACTCTTTCCCTGGCTCCCAGCAGCACATAAGTCATCTGATACGATGAAGTCTGGTGTCCAGACCAAAATCCAGGACCTTCCCTGCAGCTGGTGCTCATTTTGGGTTAGATTCCTCTGTCTTGCAGGCACTAGTCTGTGATGGACTGCTGCACAGCCACCTGAGACTGTACCAGTCAGGAGAGACTCCTTGAAAATGTGGGAGATGTTTGACACTTCTGGCTCCAGGGGGGTCCAACACACACACCTGCTAAGTGGGCTTCTGCTACACTGATTTAAGCAAAAGCCAGGTAACAATAATAATAATAATCTTGAACAAAATGGGCCCTGAAGATGTGCTGGAATTCAGTGCTACCAGTATAACTTCACCAGCAAAAGCAAGTGTTTACAGACTGGGACACAAGGCATTGCGAAGGCTCCCGTGGCTCGTGTTCAGACCTTGACTAAGCTGTACTTCAGCAATCATGTACTAATCTTGCATCTGACTTCAGTTTTTTTCTTCAAAGGTGCCATAAAATATCTAAATTTTGATTCATCTTCATTATTAGCTGCAATATGGATTTACACAAACACTTCTGGGGCAGGCATGATTTGAAAGACGATAAACACACTGACAGAACCACTTGAGGCAGGGGCTCTCACTGCACTCATGTTAACACCTCTCAGTTCATCATACTGCAGGATGCTGAAAAGTCTTACAGAATTATTTGGAATGTTTCCTTAATCCAGCAAGAGAGGTCACTGGCCAGTAAAGCTGTTATCCCAAGTTTAAAAGTCTGAAGACAGATGTTGAGGTTCCACACACCTCTCTTCAGTGGCAATGCCAACACACACAGTCCCACCTCTGCACCCCGATCTTCCCCAGAGCCAGCTCAGCTCCTGCTCAGCTGCAGGGCCTGGAGAGCCCACTGGTTTCACTCCTTATCTCCAGCAAAGCAGAGAGCATAGAACACAGTCATGGCTGAATTTGGCTGCTTATCAACGGGCTACTGATATAGGCAAAACCAGATCCATTTTTGTGCAACTTTCTAATTTTTTTCCCATTAATCTGTGCTATTATCAACATCAAGAGAGGGTTCCCCCCAGCAGAGCTCCACTGGTAAGCAAAGGAGCTTCAGAGCTTTCACTCCTTCAGAGGGAAACCCCAAGAATCCTTTCCAGTAAGGACCATATTCCTCTCGCACCAATCCTCTCCTACCTTGGATGATACACTTCAGGGCACAGATTTTAGGTCAAAACGTGAGCCTGATGAACAAAACAAATTAAAAAAACAGGACGAGTCTGTTGAAGACAAGAAAAAAGTTTAATTTTAGAATTAACTACTTTTAAAGAAATTATCAGTAAGTTTTGATTTCTGGCAGACTTTATTTGATTTTTTTGTTTGAGTTTCACTGTTTATTTTTAGTTCCCACTTTCAGAGAGAAGGAAACAAAAAAAAAAGGAAAAACCCAGCACCTAAGCTTATGGTCGGTTATCTTTGTGGCATGACAGAAATACTGCAAAGTGTTATGCTAGTTTTTAAGGGGACTGTTTTTTGGTGCAGCATGTGAGTCCAAGAAGTATCTGAAACAGTCAAACTGAAATAAAGGAGATAAAAGCCACAGAGGAAGGATGAGAAGAGGGAAAGGAAAGCAGAAGAAAATTGTGAAACACCACTACTGTAATTGCTACTGGCAGGTGGCCTGTGACCCACTGTTGAATTCATATAATTTACAGACACATTTGAGTTATCTCTGTGTTCAAACTTCTAATAGTATTTACTGTTCTCCAGAATTAGATTCACCCCTCGATAATATTAAGCAACTAACACTTAAACAGGTGAAAAATTCTTTAGAAAAGGTCATTTCCTTGCTACTCCCAATGAAAAAGAAAATCTAACTATCTTTAGCTTGATTTAATGAACAATAAAAGAAGGTTCACACAGCCTCTGCTTAAGCAGATTTCTTTTTAAAACAAGTACAGCTCACATTGTCTTAGGACTTGAAACCCCTATACCCACACAGCAGCACCTGAGTGTCCAGTCAGCTCTAACTCTCTAAGAGGAACAAATTAACTAGTTATCTAAATGGGAGAATTAAGATATGCTGCAAAGGCAAACCTGTGCCCAGAAATTGTTACCTGATTATGGTTACCAGGGACATGTGGTGATATGTAACTGAGATGTATTTCATGACTACAGAACAGCAAAGAGTTGGCTGCATCAAGAGAAGTGGCTTTGTAAGCAGGAAGGGAGAATGCAAGTGCTGCCCAACCTCTCAATGAAGGGATCTCAATTCTTGGAAAAACGCAAAGGCGATGCAGAAACCACCATACTCCAATACCAGCATTCAGAACTCCACCCTGACTGCCTAAAACAATATGTGTCTTTAGATGGGGAGGAAAAAACAAACAAAACAAACAAACAGACAAACCCCTGTTCTCTCCCCAAACATTTCTTAATCTCTTCATTCTTGTCCAGTAATCAGAGACTATCAAGACAAAAAATTGCAACAGGTTACTGTCCAAAAACTGCAAAGGGCTAAATAAGCACAGTCATACAGGGGCTGGGGCAGCCTGGCAGGACCAGATCCATAACAGTGCCTGTCATAGCTGATGGATTAAACAGCGATGCATGGAAATACAGATCCCAGATGCAGGGTGGCCTTTCCGATCCTAAAACCTGCAAACCAGAATGTTTGCATCACTACTATGTATCACTACTTAGACATAATTTGTATCACTACTATGTCTACTATCTATATACATGTATAGATGCAAACTCATTTATCTTACCTACTACAGATGTAAGGTTTGTACATTTTAATTCACCAATTAGCTATTTTATGAAACAAACACCACGAATGCTTGATCTACATATCAGAAAGAATATTAACCCACTAAGTTATATCTAGGATTTAAAACCCTCACCAAGTTGTAATAGGCACCCTCACAGTTTTATCAAAATGTCCATCAAAGTTCTGTTGAACAATATTGGGAATATTCGAAAATAACACACTGAAACATATGGGAAGGAAAATCTCTGTTGTGGAAACACACAACCATTCCTTTTTTCAAGCACAGCTCAACAGAAATTCATCCAATTGTTGTATTAATATAACATCACATTTAGAGCCCTAAACCAAAACTGTCCTTAGATCTTTGCAAGAACACACACGCACAGCTGGAGATGCTGCATTTTAGAAAAACATCCTTTCAGTTGCACCTTGTGAAATCACCAGATGATCAAACTCAGAGCTCGGTCAACACCAATGATACTCCTACACATCCTTTGCTATTTACACTAGGAAAAGGGAAATTATGAAAAATGACCTTAAGAATTTTCACAGATTTCTGCATTTAAAGCAAGTTCTACTGGAGTGCATTCAACCCCTTCACACACAAAATATAAAGCTCCAAGTTTTCTTTTCCAGCACTTTTATGTTTCATATCAAAGAGATGTGACTGTATTAAAAAAAAAACTCATCACCTCTCCCAGGCTGCAAAACACTGCAGTACTGCTAAAAAAATATCTATTTTGCACTTTCTTCTCATATGACATTCCAGCTCTCTATCCACACCATCTTCCCCTGGCTTGCAATATGCTTTGGAGTGCAAGGCTTTGGTTGTGGAAAACTCTACGGTGTTCAGGACACCCGGAAGACTGTCTGTCTCCACACACCAGCACATATGCAGGGATAAGCTGAGGCACCAGTGTTTTCTCTTCCCTAATTTAAATAGGATGCTCCTGGCACACCTCCCCTGAGCAGCATCATTCTGGAGCTCCCTTTACAGCTGCAGTCAAGGAGAACTCCAGGTTTTCAAGCACTGAACATCCTGTTCTAAGATGTCTGATGCTACAAAGCATGATGGTTTTGTTTAAATCTTCACTATTAAGTGGGTCTGGAGTGACTTATTTTGGTAATGTTTAAAACAGCTGCCGAACAGCAATTAAAAACACTAAGTGGGCTACGCTGTACTGATGGCAGCAGGGAATTTTGGTTTTCTCAAAATCTATCATTTAATCTCCACATTTTTAAGGTATTTTGCTTAACAAGTATGCACATGCTGTTATGCTGGACAATCAAGCTGTGTTATTCTAGATGCATACTAAGACCAACATAAAACAGTTTTTGAATGTATTTTTAAATTCTGAAGAGAAACTCCAAGATTCCTAGGCACTGCAGTGAAAAACTAACAGTCTTCCCCAAACTGGAAACAGTCAGCACAGTATTTTCTAAATCCATCTACTAATTTCCAGAAGCTTGATTATTTCTTGTTGACAAAAGCTCAGCCTTCTAGGCAATCTGGGCAAATCAAAGTCAGAATTAGACATTATTTCCAAGCTGACCATTCTTCGTTTTGCTGGCAAGACATTCAATGTTTCTAAACTTACAGAGCTTGTTTTACTACAATCAGCAAGCCAAGCTGAAAAATAAATGGATTAGCAGAAATATTAAAATGTGTTAAGTCTAAGCCTGCAACAATATGCACAGATACATTATGCCACAGCAATGATTAGGTGCACTTTCGCTCTTTTTACTAGTGTATGAAATTAAAATGCTAAAATCACTGCAGCAAAATACATTAAGTGACCAATGAAAAAAGTTTCAGAAAACAAAACTGTGTCTGTAATAACTTGACAAGTAAGATAGCCAGTCTCCAGCCCCCCTTCTACTTATCAAAACGCTTTCTAATAACTGTTAATCCTCTTGCTGGCAATGTCAAACTAGCACATAGTAGATCTTGTCTATATTAATATACATATGTATTTGAGGGGAAAAAGCACATTTGCTATGGTTTACAATGCCTTGTATTGCAAGCCACCAATTTTACTGTTACAACCAACGTCCTACAGCCCCAAGATACAAAGTCAAATTAAAACAGGTGATCTGAGACACCTCAAAGCACAAACTAACACAAACAGTGCCCTATTTTAAATTTATTATCATTCAAGAAAAAGTGGATGTTTTGCAAGCTTTAAACCAGTTCATTTTCACCCTTACCCCAAATATCGAATGATGTCATGCAAGATGTACTGGCTAAACTGGTTTAACTGCTACAGGCTGGATGAACTGTTTAGATTTGCTTGTAATAAATTACTTAGCAATGGAACTGATTCAGTTAGTTTTAGACAACTATCTTCATCTGCTTTTTAAAAGAGAGTTTGGGCTTCTATTACTTTTACAAACACAACTTGACAACTTGCTATTTTACTTCCTATAGCTACCTAGGAACATCAGGGAGCAGATTTCACCACTCAGGCAATACCTTGGAACAACTGGAGTGTAGTAAAGAAGTCTGAGATATACAGTTAACTCTGAGGAGCAATCTGTGCTTCCCTCCAAAGTTTACACACATTTCTCACTATTTCCACTTCTCTCTTAATAAGTCTGATGACCTACAGAGCACCCAGTTCATGAAGAATGCACAGAAGAAAATCTAGACACAGTTTCTACTACTCTTCAGAAGTCACCAGTGCCACTTTCCTGGTTGGCATGAAGTGGTTATTTGGCAATGATCCAACGCACATCTTTTCCCAAGGCTGAGCATGGTGTTTCCAGAGCCACTAAACATGATCATTACCAGGAGTAAGAGGCCAGGCCTGGTTCTTTGCTCTAGGTATAGCTTCAAAATTAACCTAATTTTGCTTGTTGTCTACTGCATCAGCATTTTTATCTTCCCTTACTTGCCCATCATCTATTTCATGCAAAAATGTCAAGGCTGGAGAGGGGAAGGGGCAGAAAGAACATATAAACCAGCAGATACCCACAGCTGTATAATGAATTTAGTCTGAATATTCTCCTCTCAAACAGACAGCCCCATTCTATCACCACCTGATTAGAAGGAACATAGAAGACAGCAGAGGAGCTTAGGAAAAAGAGGGATACAGGCCTTCAGGAGAAAGGCATGGAAGCAAGGAAAAAAAATAAATGAACACTGTGTTATGTATGCAAATGATATTAAATTGCCAGGAATTCAGAATACTAATGAGGACAAAATATGAGAGGGAAGCAAGCAGTCAGAAGACAGGCAAAAGAATAATTTCAGTACTTGAGACCAGTATCACACAGTGGGTCAGAAATCTAGCAAATTCTGCCAGTAATAAACAACACAGGAATGAACAGCAAGGAATACAAACTTTCAGCTGCATGGAAACTGCAAAGAAGTGCAGTTTTAAACTCTTCACATACAGACAAACAGACATGCCCGTTTTTTTCTTGGTTTTTTTTTTGTAAATATCTGGTATCATTTCACCTGAAATTCAAATCTCAATTTCAAATTGCCCTAACTGAGGAAAAACTTATAAGATGGCAGTGCCTGAGAGGCTGCAGAGCTGACACAAGGAGAGAACCCAAGTGTGTGACCTGAACTACCAGTCACTCCATGTTCCTGGACTGTGACACTGCCTTGCTAAGCCTGTGCTGGCTACTTCAGGAAAGAAACTTCCCTAATGGGAAACACACGTACATATGTAACTATGGGCAGAGGCTGAACCTACAGAAAAACAGATTTAAATTATAAACTGGGGAAACTTACAGTTATTAAGCTGCAAATGAGACTTTCCATGAAAGAACTTTTTGAAATATGTAACTGTACATTCATATTAAGCCGAGTTCTTTGAAGCTCACACATTTGTGAAAAGATGTTGCAGAGGAAGTGTATATAAAGTATCAGGCTTGGATTCAATTACACTTTATAGAGTAACTCACTAGCAACACAGGAGCCCTGATTCTTTACATGATAAAGCAAACTACACACCCTACTTACAGTAAAGAAAAACTATTATTTATTTCTTCCCTTGAATTTATTTAGCATAAAAATAAACTCTTCAGAATTTCTACAGGATAATTTACTAATCACCACCCCAAACTGTTAATTTATCTAACACCCAGGCACCAACGGCTCATCTGCACACTCCCACTCTGTTTCGGCCCAAAGGCAGCCTCGGCAGCCAGAATCACATGCTTTTATGCAGCAATGAATAAATGAGGGCTGCACCCAAAATCCATGACTAGAGACAGAATTTGGCCAGGTAACTGTGAGCATCTGTGCCACCACAAACAGCCCTTCTCGCCCCTTCCCGTGCCAACACCAACCCTTCACCACACTCATACCACACTAAGCTAGGCTGAAGGGTAAACCAAATTAAAAACCTGAACTACATCTTAAACACACACACCACCCCCCGGCGTTTTTGTTTGTAAGAATCACAAGGAGGTGCACTAACCCAACCTGGTGTGGCACAGAGGTGAAAACCAGCGGCAGCAAACACTGTGTTTGTCCAAGTGCCCCCTCAGCTCGGGAAGGGTTTGCCTTCAGCTGCGGGGACACAACCCCTTCAGTGCTCAGAAACCTAAAGGTTTTCTGTCCATATATCACTACTGCCAAGGCTCAGCAAGGCTAAAGCTGATTACTAACAACACCTAGAGGTAACTAGACCAAATACCCAAAGAGATGACTGGGATGTCCACAGCATTCTAACAGGTACTGCAAGCAGGTGAGGCTGCATCACATGCAGTCCCGCTGAGCAGGTACCT
Source organism: Platyrinchus mystaceus (assembly GCA_035041135.1). Classification (NCBI taxonomy): domain Eukaryota; kingdom Metazoa; phylum Chordata; class Aves; order Passeriformes; family Tyrannidae; genus Platyrinchus; species Platyrinchus mystaceus. The sequence continues at coordinate 5,343,083 of JAWWLV010000035.1, forward strand.
GCCCCTTACCACAGCTGTCATTGCTTCTTTCCTTCATGATGCAGAGATTAATTTTCTTTCTAAAGGGAATATCTTCATCCCTCACAAAGTCTGACAGCCCTCTCTAGTACTACTTTCAATTACACAGTGTCCATAAGGTCATCAAGGAAGAGTAAATTAGTCATAAGGGAAAGGGGAGGGGAAAAAACAAGGGCGTGAGAGCAGATGCTCAAAACACTGTATCTGATTCAATCCTGAAGAGTTTAATGCCACACTTCGATTACTATGAAATTGTTATTTCACTCATCAAAACTTGTTCATCTAGTGCAGCTGTATACAGACTAAGCAAACCTACACATAATTCAAAATCAAGATGTGCAATTTTCCACTGTGCATTCTTCACATTCCTCCTAAATCTAACGTGATCACTCACTGAAGAATGGCATCCAACACTGCTCTGTGCATGTTAAAATTACGCTAACTACATGTTATTAAGTCTTTTCCTCACTGCTTGAAAACATCTTTAAAGAAAGCACAAACAACCATATATTAAGATGATGAACATCGTTTTACGCAGTATATGAATATATACCCATGATGCCAACTTTTATTAAAAGTTAGCAATTATCTGATCTCTGCTGTCTTGTAAACTTATCACATTTCAAGAAAAATCAAGTATTAGAATCAATCTCCAAAGGCTAAACTTTTTTGATTTTGTTTTTACATAAATGGACAGTTCTGTAAAGTCTCACAAGTTAGCAAGTTTGTCATCTCACCTGGAATCAGCTGTGTGTGGCCTAATAGATTTCAAATAGATTTCTGAGACAATGATTTATTCTTAGTGTCCCTATGTCAGCATGTGCAGAGACTCTTTCCTCACCCCTCCAACAGAGGTGGCCATCAGTGTGATTTTCACAACCATCACAGGGACTTCTGCTTGTATTTTAGACTCCTGTATCCCCACTAGCAGAGGGGATGTGATCCAGAGTAGTTCAGGACACCTTTAAACTGCATAAATATGTTCAGCATGTCACAATGAAACCAGCATGGTGGAGCATCCAGCCCATAAAATTCAAAAATGAAACCAGTAAAAACAGTCAATATTCTAAAGGACTTGAAAAGGACATCGAGAAAATGCAGATTGCTAAAGGCTATCAAACAATCTGCTGGAAACTATAACCCACAAATGTTTATATTTGCATGCATACAAATATGAGGTATATTTTAAATCACCTCCTTTAACATATTGGCTCCACTGTACATAAACACCAGTCTGGAGACTTTCCTAAAACAAAACTAAAAACCGTCACTCAGATAGTAAATAAGTTTTAGCTATTACTGTATGCATTAGAGACTCGTGTTTAAGAAAGCAAGGCTTTATGTAATGACCTTCTAATCTTGAAATGTAATCTCACAGTCACTGTGACAAACTTCCACTAAAGCTCCTCCTGATTTCAATGCCTATTATTTAGCAGAAAGGTACATTTGCTAAGTCGATTGCCACATTTTCATACAAAATATCTTGTGTTGGAGAATATTTATGTTGCTGTTGATTAAAGCGGCCGTATGAGAATTGGCATCTTCACAGTCAGGCATCCTAAACGATATTTAGGTAGTTTGTGATTTTGACCTCCAAGTCAATCGGTACGAGCAGCTCACACTGTGCCTGTCCTTCCTTCGGGAACGAAACCCCGCCGTACACTTGCCCAAAAAAATAATTTTACAGCGTTGAATTGGGACTGAGGGTGTTGTTCAGAGGAGGGGGAGGGTGTGTAAAAACAACAACACAACGCAAAAAAAAAAAAAAAAAGGGGGAAAAAAAAAAAAGGCACCACTGGAGACTACACCGGACGGGGGTAGGGAACATGCAAACGTAGTGCCTCCTTTATGGAGCCAGCGCAACTGCATGACGGTGCAGGATGCGGGCCGCGGGCTGTGCAGGCGCTACACATGGCCAGCGCTGCCCGCCGACCCGCGCAGGCCCGGCCGGCAGCGGGTTCTGTAAATAACCCTCGGAGGGTTAATTAAAAATGGCGAGCAGCGTGGCTGCCTGCATACAATGAGCGGCCGGGCAGGGCAGGGCTGCAGCCCCCCGCCCGCCCCAGGCAAAACCCTCCCCCGGAACCGCCGCAACTACTTTGCCCGGACACCCCCGGCTCTCCCCCCACGCCCCGCGGGAGACTCCGGGGGTCCCGGGGCTTCTTTTGTAGCGGCGCTTCCCTCCCCCTCCCGCGGAGCGAATTCCTGCGGAGCCCCCCCGGACCGCCTCCCCCGGCCCCGCACCGCAACTTTCGCTGGACCCCGCGGGGCAGCGCTGCCCGGCACCCCCGGAGCCGGGCCCGGCGGGAGCGGCCCGGGCACAGCGTGTTTACCGCGGAGGGCGGCCCGGGACCCCCGAGGGGACGCGGCGGCGGGGGAGCCCCCGGGAGCGGGGGCAGAGGGGGCGAGGGGGGAAACTCTCGGCGGAGTTGAGGGCGCGGGCTTTACCTTCCATCTCCATGTCCTCGGGCTCGCTCAGCTGCTGCTCCCCGGGCTTCTGGTGCTGCTGCTGCTGCTGATGGTGGTTCATGTCGGGCTGGGGCTGGGGCTCGTTGGCGGCGGCGGGCTGGGCCTCTCCCGCGGGGGGCTGCGGGCCTGTGTCGGGAGGGGAAGGGGCGGAGGAGCGGCGGGGCCTCGGCAGCGGCCGGGACTGTGCGCCCTGCTCGGGGGGCTGCGGCGGGGCTCCGGCGAGCAGGGAGCGGGGCGCCGGCGGAGGCAGCGAGACGCGCACGTATTTGCTCGCTATTCGCCCAATCTCGGCGGCGGCACCCGGTCGGGGGAAAGGGGCTGGGAGGAGGGACCGGCCGGGGGCGGCGGCAGCGGCGGCGGCTTCCCCGAGGGCCGGAGGGGAGGGGACCGGGAGGGGGGGACGGGAGACCCGGAGTCAGGGCCCGGCGGCGCCCGGCGCTTCCCCTTCCCCCGGCGAGGTGTCCGCGGCGCTGCGAAGTCCGGGAGGCGCCGCGGGGCCCCTGCCGTGCCCTCCCGCCCCCCCCGGCGCCCCGGCACCGCCGCTGGCCGACGCCCGGCTCGCCGCTCCCGGCCCGCGGGCCGCCCCCGTCGCCCGAGCCCCGGCGCGCTGCTGCCGCTCCGCCGCCGCCAGCGCTCGGTGCCTCAAAATGGCGGCTGCGGTAACGCCGTGAAATGTCACATCCGCATGAGGGGGAACAGCCCCGCAGCCGGGGAGGGAGGGAGCGAGGGAGGGAGGGGAACAGCGCCGCGGCCGCCGCCGCCACAGGAGGCCGGAGGGGCGGGGACAGGGACAGGGGGGCCGGGCCGCCGTTGCCGCCGCGGCCTCCCCGCAGGGCCGCCGCCACCTGCGCGGGGAGCGCCTCCGGCTCGGCCGGGCCCTCGCGGCGGGGACCCCGCTGTCGCCCCGGCCCCTCCGCCCGGCGGGGGCCGCGCTCGCCGGGAGGGAGCGGAGGGAGCCCCGCACAGCCCAGCACCGACAGCGGCCGCCTCGCGTCGTCCCCGCGGCGGGACCCGGCTGGGCCCCCTGGGCTGGTCCCCCCCACTACGGGTGTGGGGCTGCTCCGCTTGTAGGGCAGGGACGGGCGAGGGAAGGACGTGTTTGTGTGGTGTGCGGAAAAGGAGAGAAATCTGCCGTAAACAAGGCTGCTCCTCTCCTGGCTGCCACTGTTCTTCATGAGGCTTGTCTGGTGAATCTGTTTTCCCAGGGTGGACGAGGAAGGCAGGAGTGCAGATGAATAAATCTGACCCCCTCCGTGTCCAGTCTGGGGTCAGAGCAATGAAGGATTAAGGATGGAAACATAGTTGGAAGGCTGTGGGGAGTTCTGTTAAACACTCTGGTGTTTACTTCAGGAGCCTGGAAAACCAGCAGCAGGATAAGTCTCTGAAGGGAAGGATTCAGAACATGCAAAACTGGGCCTCCTGAAGGGACTGAAAATGTACCCAGGCAGACAGTGCTGGTCTGACTGCAAGTGGATAAATGAATGAAAAATTTATTTGTTTTCCTGATTTATAGAATTAGCAAATCAAAACTAGTCTGGGGGATGAATTCAACCTACCTGGGCTCCATCTGCTTCTCAGCAGCACAGGAGTCTGCAGAGGTGGGCAGGAGAGGAAAATAATTTCCAAGTGTGAAGCCCTGCCTTAAGAAGCAAATTCCAGGGCTAGAAAGAAGAAAAATAAGCAATTTCCAGGGCTAGAAAGAAGGAAAATAAGCAATTTCCGGGGATAGAAAGAAGGAAAATAAGGGAAGATCAGATTTTAAAAACAGCTAATTTGATAGATTGCCTGCCGAAAAGTACATTCTAACTTTCCCTGTTGTCCCTCTGAATTTTCAAAACCTGTTTAAAAAAAAATTATTTACAAGTCTGGAAATTATTTGTTGCTATTGACCCAAGCAAAAACATGACAATCTGCCAAACCTGGATTTACAATATCTCAGCAAAAGAGTGGGATTAGGACAGAGGTTCAGACAGAGATTGATGAACATGTCTTTAGTTTCTTAATGTCCTAAAGTTTGAGTTCCCCACTGCCAGTCTTTCCCTATAATTACCTCCCAGAACAATTGCTGTTTCCTAATGACTTCCATTCCAAGCTCCTAAATCATACACAGGTTTAAACTCATCCCTCCATCCTCCCTCCACAAGTGATCCCCAATACAGGATGAACCAGTATGTCACAACAAGAAGGTGGCTACAGGTTATTACCTGATTCCTCAGCCACGGACACTGGGCTTGTGGGCAAGGAACAACTGAGGAAGACAGCTGCACTACCGCAAAGAACAAGTCCTTAAAATTAACCATAAGCTGATGTTATCATAAGCCTTAAAAACATTCTTTTATGTACAAAAACTTCTCTGAGCTTCAGTTCATTTTAAGATAGCTAATCTTCCAGAGTTGTTGAACTCTCCTACTGTTTTAGGGGAGCAGAAATCATGCAAAATGCATCTGTACAAATCCTTTGCTGTGAAAAAGGTGTATGGAAGAGGGAGGCAGGGATTTTCCTGTTGTTAGCTGCACATGGGAACGATGTATCATCAGTTTCTGAAGGCATCATATCACAAGCCAGCACTTGATTGCATATTCCTAATGTAAGTTGGCTTTATTTTTTCAGAGTCCAGCTACAAGAGGGTCTAAAAAAAAGCTTTGAAAAGATGTGTGAAAATGCGCCATTTGTATTGTGCAGCAAACTCTAGCGGGAATTGAGTCAAGTATTTTTTTTTAAGAGGGAATAAATTTTAAGTATGTGTATATAATAATCTCAAATGCATTTCTGAAATAATTAAGTATTAGGCATTTTATACCATCAGCCAGTGATTGTAGCACTGTGATTTGATTGTTTCTAGGCAGGAAATAGAAATCTTAATAATTGCTGAGCCTAAGGTGAAGTCCAGATCTCAACATATGCTAACACTTTATTCCAACTACATGAGGAATACTTCTGCTGAGTACTTCTGGCCCATTGCCACTCCCTCATGAAACCTTCTTCCAGTACAGGACACAAAGGCTCTGTCCTTTGTAGGAAAGGATGGTCCCCTGGCCATATCATTGCTGCTAGTATTTCACCCAGCTTCTACACCAGCACTGATACCAAATCACTTACTTATCCAGCTGATCCATAAATACCTTCTTTTTTCTTATGAATCTGGTTCTGTACTGCACACCATATCCTTGACAGCCACAACCCCCTGTGACTCCCATCTACTGTAGTTCTGGTGTCAAACTCCTTGTGCAGAACAGCTGGGCAAATCCCTGGCAAGGGTTACTGATATTTAAAAAAAAAAAAATAGAAGTAAAGCTCATGAGAAGGAACATGATGAATGCAGTCTATGTATCCATTCCTTTCATTATTGTCTTTCCTTTTCCACTCCTTCCTCTTATTTCTTACACCCACTTACTGAATCTTGTCTAAATTTAGGCTGCTATCCTGTCAACTAATCCAGTCCCTCTTGGCCCTTGTGCCCCCACAGAGCACAGGGGAATCTCGTGAAGCTGCACCTGAGCAAAGGATTTTATCTTCCAGGTTCTGGGTGGATCAGCAGGCACAGGAGATCCCTTACTGTGTGCTTGGGGTCAGTAGGGCTGTGGGACTGTCTGCAGCCTCTCTGCATTCCCTCCACATTAGTCATCCTAAGAGGTGCTATCATCTTTAAAATGCCATTGAAGAAATGGGCTTTATTTATTTTGTAAGGCTGACCTGCTCCCCAGCCTCCCTGAAATATAAAAATAAATCCAACTCTGGCTGTTTATTTTTAAAACACTCACAAGCCAGTGCAGTTTGTGCACCAGGCTGAGCCATCAGGAAACAGAGTGGTCCCCATGTCTCCTTGTGTCTCTGCCCTCCAGGTGAGAGATCCTGACGTGGCAGAGCTGGGGAGGTCCCCCCTGCCCTGCTGCTGCCCCACACAGGGATACCCCCATTTCCAGCAGTGCCTGATGGCCACTGCTTGGAAAACTGTAGAAGGGAGCCACAGAAAACTGGGCAGAAGGAAAGGAGGAGGGTGCTTAGCCTGTCCTCTGCCCCGTGGCAGAATGAGCTAGACCAGGCATGTTTCTGCCAGCCTGCTTATCTCCTCCCTGCTCCTCAGCTGCTTCAGGAAATCTTGCTTGGCTCCACTTGCTGCCCAGGCTTCAGCCTCAGAGATGTTCTCTCCTGGCCACTTTGTTCCAGCACCACGGATGGTGCTCTATCGTGTGTGCAGGTGGCCATGTCTATAATTAAGAAAATGTATAGCCATTTAATGACAGAAGGTCAATTGCACCAGCACACACCCTTAATACAGAGGCACTAAACCAGCAGAACTGGGGTTGCTGCTTGTGCAGCTTACTCTGCTATGTTTGTGGATGAATATATATTAATGCAGACGTGCCTTTGTGCCAGCAACGTGCTTCCTCAAGACACTGAGGATTTCCCTTTAATCAACCAAACATTATCTTTTAAGGACAGATATAAACCCTTATTCCATAATAATAAAAGGTGGTAAATCCATTACAACTGAATACATGCTATAGTTCAAAGATTTACATGATTTAAGGTGTATTTTGGAGCAGTTTTTCAAAGCTACATCTTTCATATGACTTCCACAGAGAGTTGAGGCATCAAACGTCATAGCTATTAAAAAAAAAAAGAAGTGATGAACTTTAATTTTCACAATAAGGCCAAGACTGTCTTGCTGAAAACTTACACGTTTACCCCTAAGCTAGTAGGTTGTGAATCAGTCTCTGTTTACCATACTTGAAAATCCAATGATTCCTTTTTCTCATCAAATTTTGTTGGACACTATAAAGTCAAGTGTTACAGTGACAGACAACCAAAGTAAAATGGGAATGGAAGGTACTTTACCAGTCCATCTTTTTCTGTACAACTGTAATTAATCAACTCAGGGTAGCAGTAAAAGTGGTGTTTCACTCTGAGTAGAAGGCAGAAGGTGAAGCTGAAAAGCATCAATGCAGTGACGGTTCTTTTAAAATAAATGTCTTATTAGTGGAAGATTGGAATTTCCAGTAGGAGCACTGATCCTTCCCATGCAGCACGTGCTGTTCTGCTGAAGTGCTTTGGCCTGCAGAGGTTCTCAACATGCTGGTAATGTGGTGTTGGAATAAGCTGTACATCTCCTCTGCTGCAAGGGAGGGGAGGTGTGTAAGATCCTTGTCTTTACAAACATGCAGCAAGAGCTGAAGAGCCTTGTGGTGCAGCACATGTGAGTTATGTGTGGTCTTTTTTAGAAAAAATAATAGTTTGTATATTCTGTCCATGGCTGTATCACATACCCAAACAACGGTGGCACAGAGTAGTGGGATGAAAATGATGAGAATTCCTCAGGCTTGGCATAGCAACTGATCCCTCTGCTGCAAATTTTCTATTGTTTAAGTCTCATGACTTTTGACATCAGAAGCAAAGATCACCTGTAATGGCATTTGACCACTTTTCTATCCAACTGAGGAGGATTTCTGTGTCCTTTGACCAGAGAGTTTTGGAAGACAAGAAGAAAAGCAGCTTTCCAGTTAAGGTACCAGGCTAAGCCTTAAGAGAAGAGACTTCAGTTCCTGGCTTTGCAGAGGAGGTGTCCCACCTGTGACACCTCCTCTGCAAAGCACCAGACGGCTGATACAGAAGACCACAGCACACGTTTAAGTTGGCCTTGCTAACTAGAGGCATAAGCTATGTGTCCACAAATGTATTTCTCTGTGTTGTCTGATCACAGGAAAGGGGCACAGAGACAGGCAGGTACTGTCTGCTAAAAAAAAAATGTTTCCTGCTGTTGACTCAGTCTGCCAGGTGTTACTGCTGCTAGGCAAACAAACTATCAACCAATCAACCAAACTATTATGTTCAAATGAAAATAAATATAAAACACAACACAAAAAAGTCTGAGTACTTCAAAATTTGAGCCACTTCTCCTCCCTGAGATCACCTCTCTTTCCCTGATTGCACATCATATCCCCCACCTGGGTGCTGTTTTGTGTACCATGAAGCTGATGGCAGCCCAGGCATCAGCCTGAGACTTACCCTGCCACCCATCTCCAGCTATTTCCTTACCTCCTTCCTCTGCCTTCTTTCTCAGAAGAAAAACCTGCTTCCACAAATCCCTTCCTTCTTTCAAGAGTCCACATGAAGGATGACCTGACAGCGGTTCTTCCTCACCCTTGTCTTCACCTTATCCTGACAGTTTAACAAGCTGTGAAAGCAGGACATGGGCAGCATAAGTGCAGGTGATGGCTACATTCAGTCTGTATCTGTCATATTAGAATAATTTGTTGTATATTAAGGGATAGATTTGATTTCTTTTCTAATTTGTTATTTACAGTCTGGCAGAGTTCAGTACAAATGTAGGAACTGATCCTGCAATTTGATCAGCCCTGGCAAACCCAATGAAGTCAGTGGAGCCTGCATGGATGGATCAGATTCCAGTATTAAAGATTATTCTTGTAAACTGCTTCACATGCAAACCTGACAAAATCTGTAGTCAGAAAATGACTAAATAAACAAGGCAACTGACATCTGCAGTTGGCATTTTTATTTCATATGAATGTCACAGCATTGGCTGAATTAATCCTCTTTTGTTAAGTGTCAGAGAAAAGAGGGAATAAAATAAAAGAAGTGAAACTAATAACAGAGAGAAACTTTTTAAAGATAAGCTTGGGAAGATACACATTTTGCTTTGAAGTGAATAAAACTAGGTCCTGGAAGACAGAACTCTCTTTCTATCACTTCTAGATGAGAGCCCTGCCATCCTGCAGGATGCTCTGGGCAGGCAGATCCAAGAACCAATGCAGTGTCCTTCAGTGTCTTGAGTTTTGACTTCAGGCCAGAAATTCCCAGTAGAATGAACAAAACTATTTTCCCCCCTTTTAAATAAAAATTACGAAGCTTCATTGTTCCTACAAGAAGCTCCTGAAGTGAAAGCCCTTTGGTTTTGGATAAAGATGTGGCTGCTGAATGTAGCCCAGAGTCAGTTCTCTCCTAAGTATTATTAAGAATTAGAGTTCAGTAGAGGGAAGAAGTAGTTTGATTAGAACCTCCTGCCCTCTGATTGTTCAGATAGCCCTATTGTCATTGTCATCCTCATGGTTTTTCCTTACTACCTATCTGCCAGCCAGCAAAGCTAGAGAGGTCAAGGTGTAAGCCAGCCAAAACCCCAGAACAGAAAAAAAAAGGCCTCTTCAGCCTTTTGTCATAAAGGCCTTATGAAACAAATAAGATTTTTTTTTCCTCCTCTTTAAGATACCTTTCAGAGGCATATCTGAACAAGGCTGATTGTTACAGACCTTTGAGCAGAAACTGGGAATTAATTGCTATAAAACTGCTCCTGATGTGGGGTCTGAGGAGGAGGAGTTTCTCACCAGAGCAATGCCAGGATTGTTCAGCACGTTGCAGAGAGGAGGGAGATACCAATTAGAGTAATGGAGAGAGCAGGGCTTGGAGCACAGAGATAAACATCTGGAAGGCTCCTTAGGGCAATTGAATTTGAAGACTGAAAAATAAGAAGGATTAATTGAAGTGGGATTCTGAAATAGAACTGAAACTGGTAGAGTTGTTTGCCTGTGGAATCACATAATTGCACTTCTACCTATTATCAGCAGCAGTTCACTTTCAGACAAGTTTAGGAAGCTGGACTTGTAAAGAACATAGAAGGAGAACTGACAATGGAGTGTGGGAGGTGAGATGAGAGCGTGAATTAACATTTCCACAGTGGTGAAGCCAAAGCCAAATGTGGCATCTGACTACCTTTTTTTGTCTTCAATATTTAGCAGTGAATATTAATTGTATTTAATACAAGCTGTTTTTCTATTTGAATAGGAAACTTACTTAAACATTCAGCTGGTGCTGACACCACAGCTTAGAGCAGGCAGCGCTACTTCAGCAGGCCCTGCTTTTTGGGCAACCCTTCCTATAGCCACTCTGGTGGGAATGAAGTGGCCTTTCACTCAGGCTGCATTTTGGCTGAGCTCGGCTTTTAGCAATAAGAAACCATTTAATTCTATTGAGAAAATTGTGCAGACGAGAAGGTATTTGGGGCAATTTTAGATATAGAGTGTTTGAAACACTTTCTGATGAATGGTACAGTCAGTAGTAGTAGGGCATGGGGAGGAAAGAGAATTGGCTTTTTAATTTTTTAGATTTGCTATGCACAGGAAACTCTGAAATCGATATTTTTTCAAGATAGCATGTGGTCAGAATTCACCTCTTAGTCTGGCCTTAGGATAAGATAACTTTTTGGGTTGATCCTGCAGTTGCTGGATTAAAGAAAAAGGATTCCTATGATTCCTACACTCTTTCCACCAAGCATATGTATATGTACATGTATATATACATATATGTATATATATATGTGTGTATATATATATGTGTGTATATATATATATGTATATATATACATTTATTGTCCCCCATAATTTCTTCCTGACTGCACTGGCAAAGTACAGTCACAGAAGATGGAATCATCACTGCTTTGCCAGTGTTGAAGGCTGTTCCCTGGAGTGTTATGAGGCATGTAGGAACCTGCATGGACACTTGATTTCCCTGGCTTCTCTGGAGGTTACTTCAGTGTTTTGGCAGACGGCTGCTGTTGGTGCTCATTAGATTTCTTGCCTCAATGCTCAAGGTGCATTGATACTTTCAAGAAGTTTATCTTTAATTGCTTAACTCTGAGAATCTTCAACAAAAACACTAATTTGGTGCTTCTACATGCTCAGTGGTGTGGCTTTTTCATATTCTGATTCGTAAGACCAAGAAACTATCACCATCAAAATGGAGGTTTCTGCCAAGGGTTAACTCATGGACTCATCTGAATGATTTGGTCACAGCAGGGGAGAGAGATTCTTCTTTTTTAATAGGATTTTATGCTTCTGAGTAGCTTCAAGGAAATCAGTCCCAGAGGTCCTCCACAGTAGAAGCTGAAGGAGCAAAAGCCATCTTTCAACACAGCCCAAGCCCCAGGAGGCTGGAATATTTAAAGTTCTTGTCAGGAGCTTTCTATCAAAGGCAAATCTTTTGTCTCTGCCTTCCAATTAGAATGAGGAGAAGATTTTTGACTGATGATCAGCTGGGTTTCAAGTCTGGGAAGACCTACAGCTGCAAGTTAAGAAGAACTAACACTTTCATTTGGTGATCCTTTGGTGATTTAGCCCATCAGAACACAAAGTTAAGGCACTGACCTTCCCTAATACGTGCAGGAAGCAATACCTCCAAGTACTCAAGCTCCTTGATGTAAAAATGCCAACAAGTTTTACCTGAACTGAATTATTCCAAGGTAGACTCTTAGGACTCTGTTGGGAGTTCATATGGCAATGGCAGTGGGTATTTTTGAAACCTCTCACAAAAAGCTCTATTCTAGTGTCTGCCATTGCTGACTTCCCTGGATCCACTCATTGGTTTCTTAAAGACTTTCTTGCTGACATCAAGTGAGGTTCATGCATCAGTCACCTCTTTATCTTCTTTTAGATTTTACATGGTAGAGTTCTGCAGAGAATTCATCTGAGAGTCACTGCAAAGAGGAGACTTGAGCTACTTTGCCATTTCCACCCCACATCTTATACTGAAGCCCGGTTCTAAGTTTTGATAGAAACCAGCTGTAGAGCTGTAAAGGCCACTGCAGGCTATGTGGATTTTTTTTTTCCATGTATCTACAAAAGCATTATGATTTAGATTTGGTCATTGCAAGAAATCCTGTTTTAGTCACCCTGTGCTGTGGAAATTGTTTCCCGTATTATAGAAATCAAGCTGTTCAACCCAGTAGAAACTTCATTTGTTGCAGGTAACATTACTAAGCTCTGAGTTTCTTTTGCTGTAGTCTCGCATGCATCTTTCAGAGAAAGCAATGCCATGATGGAGATTGCCCTGAGTTGCTGTACCTTTTTTTCAAATATGACTTGGCTTCTGTATCCATCCCTTTCTCCCAATAATTCCATCCTTATGTGTTTTTTCTCACTCTTGTAGCTTCTTTTTTGTCACCTCCTGATACTCTAGGGATAAGAATCCAAGCAGGCCTTTGGAGAGGGCCAGTCACTCATTAGAACTGACTTCCCTGAAGAGACTGTTCACCTCTGTCCTACAACAATAGGAGAGTCTGATAAGGTATTGATTGTATAACTTCTGTATTGTTCTGTCAGAGTTCCTTCCCATTCCCATCCTCTTTTACTTTTTGCCCTCCTTGGCTGATTTGTTTCTCTGGTAAAACATTAACTCCTGCTCAAATTGGAAGCTGCACAGAGCAGCTGATCCAGCTGGGGAGACCATCAGTTTGTGCTTGGCACAAGTGCCCAGCCACCACTCTGTGGACCCAAACCTCTCAGTTATAAAGACCTGTGCTTATCTCATTCTGAGAAGTCAAGATACAGAACTGAGAATCTTCACTGAAATGGGAATCTGAATGTTCTCCTCAAACATAAATAGGTCAGTAACCTTCTGGTTTTTTAGTCAGTTGATATTCCACAGTCAATACTGTTCAGGATGTTGGTGGTGTAGTAAAAGATCTCATCAGGCATTCACAGCATTAATGCTTAACCAGAACTAGAGAACAAACTAACAGCTGTGCAAAACCATGCCTACATTAATGAAGAAATTGATTATTCTGCAAAATATTTCAGGTTTACATATTTCAGGTACAAAGTGAAAAACAGCTGTTATTTGTTCTGGGAATTTGAGTAAAGGTAAGAGAGGAGAAAGAATATTTTCCAAACCTTTAGGCTGAGTATGTGAAAAATGTCTTATTAGTGCTAGTTACCCAATCTTGGACTTTTTAAAGGAAAATGTAGAAGCCTGTCCCTTAGGGGGTTTAAAATAGTAGGAAACAGTTCTGCATTAGCAGATAGGATGGACAGAAGAACAGGTTACAGAGATACTTAGGAGCTGAGGAAGGCAGTGAGTGCCTTAGCCAGCATAGGTACAGCTGGAGGAGGATGAGCCGTGACACCCTCAGGCTCACACAGCTTTCCAGTGGGGATATTCCTATGCATAACTTCACACATGCCCACTTGCAGAACTGCAAGTTGATTTCTTCCTCTCTATATCCTATAATTTGAGAGCTGAAAATTATTTATAGAAGAGGGAGTGCTGTCTAAATGTGAGAGTAACTTGATGTTTAAATAGGTTGTTTTTTAAGGATTCTTCCAACTTGTTACTGGCCATCTCTCAATACAATAGCTAGGCACTGGTTTCAAGGGAGTAGGATGCTTTTTCCAGTCCAATGTCCTCATTTCTTATGTTTCTGAACAATGATTTATAGCAGTGTCACACAGTTCCAGAAATATTACATTGCCAAGGTCAGTGTGTTTAAAGATGCCACTACTGTTAGTCACCTTTCCCATCCTCTTGTCAGGTGTCACTGCCCTCAAAACAGGGACAACCTTTTGTGAATCAGCACTGGGGCTGCTGCAGTTCTGTATTAAGACCAATCCAGGCTGGAGTTATTTTCCTTCAGTGTATTGGGCTGACAGTGGCAATCTAGGACCTGATTCCCCAGAGGATCAGATGTCTCTGTCTTAGAGAGGAGCAAGGCTAAAGGCAGTGTAACCTCAGACTGCTGATTTTAATCTGCTGGCCCAAGCATGCTGGAGCTTGGTTAAGCATCAGACAGTGATAGCAATAAAGAGCTTCTGGGCTATGTGACAGGAAGATTGTTGGTCTAGAGGCCAGATAGATTGTTGGTCTGATTTGGCTGCTTGTGAGCTTGGACTGAGTGATGAGCTATTTTTGAATCCTGCCAGGCAAAAGCTTGAGGACTAGCTACCTTGAAATTCATGGTACGTCCTCAATCTTCTTCTGACCCAATGGAGGAGACAGAAGAGTGAAGTAGTTACACACACAGCAGCAGAACAACAGAGAAACGTGGAGAAGCTGCAGCTGGAAGGACCCAAGATGACTTTTGAGGGCTTGCAAGAACAGCCATTGATTTTGGGAATTGGTGGCTGAGGTACAGCCTAGTGTGGAGGTGGGAGGAGGCAGCTCAGCAGTGCCTACCTCCCCTTGGTTCTCTGCTCCATGGAGGGTCTGAGCACTGCAGGGGAACTGCAGTTCCACGGGGACACATGTGCAAACACATGCTCCTTGTGCAATGCCTGTGCTCCCACACTCACCTCCTCTTTCTCTGTCACATGCAGCTTGAGTTCATTAGTTTTTCCCTCCCTGTTATTCTGGTCAAAAATCACTCTTTTAGTTAAAAAAAAAAAAAAGCCATTTTATAATTGTGAGGGAGGCCAGAACTTTGCAAGGCTTAATTCTTTAGAGCACTTTGGAAATTCCCACCAGAAAACATCATATGAGGCAACTGGAGGGAGCCAAGGCTGGTTTGGGAATGATTTCTGGGGATATTGGACTTAAGGAAGAGAAAATAGAAATATCCTGAGAGAAGGAAAAAGGCCATTGCTGTTCCTGTTCTTCTGGCTCCATCAGCTCTCTGCTGATTCCTGCCCAGAGGAGCTTCCTCATTCTTTCCCTGTTAGTTTTCAATCCACTCCTTTCCATTTCCAAAAGACAGAACGTGAAGCGGAGTGATTAATGAAATAACAAATCTCATGTTTCCTAAAGCCAAGCAAATACTGCCAGAGCCCATCTGACAATGCCCAGGATGGAGGAACCCTCTGGGAACACCAGCCTCACTGGAGGGGAGCAGGAGACAGCAGCAGCAAAGCTGACAGAGCCCTCTCTCTCTTCCTGAGGCTGAGGGAATTAAGTCTTTTTACAGAACTTTGTGTAGAAAATCTTATTTTCATTCGTTTTCCTAGATTGATGGTGTGTGATTCTTCCTGCTTTATTTATGGAGTGATTATTTGGCCACATGCTTAACTAACACAAGAACCAATTACACACATATTGTAGTAATCGGAAGTTTGTGTACAGAAAAATTACCATAGAAATTATATGAAATAGGCTTGTGTCAGTGAAAGGGAGGAAGACAGAGGAAGATTGGCTGTTAGAGCAGGAAGAGTATAGACCACATCTTCCCATATAGACCCGTCATCTTGCTTTGCATTAGAAGACATGGAGATTCTTTATCAAAAACCCCACATTTGGTGACATAACAAAAACCAAAACAAAAAAACAAACTCTGGAGTTTATTAGATGCACAGGTTTGACATTTATTGTATCAAAGAGGGATTCAAATAAACTCTTTGTGGCCTGTGTCTGTTGCTAAATGCTTTTACTCTGCAAAAGACACTTGAATGGGGATGCTACAGATGGAAGGTGTCTGTGTGGTGGTTTGCAGCCAGTCAGCCTCTGCTGCTTGGGACACTTCCTTAGCCTTTACACTGGAGAAAAATAAATACATATCGTTATTGCAGGGGCCCAGTAGGAACAGCTGCTCCCAAAAAATACAAGTCTTCAAATATCAAGCACTTCCCTGTTAGGAAATTTGAATCTTTCCTTGAAGTACTGAATAGCCTTAATAGTTGAATCCAGGAAGCAGAAAAATAGGTTAAGTAAGTGACAGAAGCTCAAAAGAATAGAAGTAACCTGTAGGCAATCTCAATTTTTCCCAGAGGAATATTGTCACAGAAAGGCAAAATGGTATTGAAATAAAGCTGGAATCAAAAATTCACAAATTCGGAATACCTGCTCCCGCTCCCAAAATAATTTGCTGTAAGCTTTGTTATCATCTCAGCACACTGGTGATGAACTGGAAGAAACGCCAGCTAATTTAAGAACAGAGTGGACTGGGCAGCAACATAAAGAAAATGAAAAGTCCTGTGATTTTGTATTGCACTCTAATAAAAAAGATCAGCACCAAAATAGCAAACTTAAGTGTAAGTTTTCTTTATGGGTTTAACATCATTGTTGTACACCAATGAGGCCAGTATATCTGTATATCTACACTATTACTGTCAACAATGTTGAGAGAAGGAAAGACAGTTATAGTCACCAGAAATACAAATATAGAATTAAGATTGAAGAAAGATACTGAAAACTGATAAAGGGGACCAAAAAAATTACTTGAGCATATCCTCTTAATATCCTAGTCTTACATGGAGAGCCTGGAGCAGTTCCCCAGAGAGAAGCA
The DNA here is from genome assembly GCA_035041135.1 of Platyrinchus mystaceus. NCBI lineage: Eukaryota > Metazoa > Chordata > Aves > Passeriformes > Tyrannidae > Platyrinchus > Platyrinchus mystaceus. Next base: position 5,359,566 of record JAWWLV010000035.1, read on the forward strand.
GAGCACACAGCAGCCCATCCTCCCACAGCGGCTCATCCTGCGGGAGAGTGCAGGGAAGTGATGGTGGACACAGTCCCCCTGCCAGGGAGCTACAGGAGAGTCTGGTAACCCAATGCAAAGCTAACACAGTTAACATGCTGTAGGCTTTGCAAGATACATCCTCAGCTGCTGTAAAACCAGCAGCTCAGTGCAGTCAATCCATGCATGTCTGCTCAGTCCACCACGGGGTTTGGGGCTGTTATGCACCCCAGGGTGTGCATCTTGCAAATCTAAGGTGACACCACCTTCCTGGAGAAGCACAATAAAGGGGAACATAGTGTTGCATAAACCACAATCATGTTCAGCCACCAGCCTCAGATGGTTTTTCACGTAGCCTTTAGGATGGCCATAAACCAGGCCTGCATCACCTGCCACGCTCATGGGGGATGCAGACACCCCCCTGCAGGTGAGTCCTGGCCACTGGAATGTTCATCTTATACACTCAGGAAGGATCTGTTCACTGAGAGCTTTAGAAGGGTCAGTGATTCTCAGGCTGATGGAGAGCCAGTCTCTGGGGTATTCACAGGGAGACCTGAGGTCAGAGGCTCCCTGTGTGTGCAGTGCTTGGGATGAACCAGGAGTGCTGGGAAGAGCTCTCTGCTTCCCTGGCCAGCCACGTGTGCTCTGCACTGCTGGAAAAGGGCCATGGGAAGCCCGTTAGGAAAAAGATTGCTGTTTGGCTTATAAAAGCAAAGATAATCCCCATGTTAGCCACATGATGTTACTTCTGACTGCAGGTGTGCCAACCTGCTTCCAACAGTGAAGTGCCCTCTGTGTTGGTCCCCAGCGTGTCTGTGAGGGGTCAGGCTGCATTCTACATATTTTTTCATTTTTCACAAAAGAAGCAAGAAGATTAGCTCCCAAATGAACACATCCAGAGTGCTCCACGTGCCACTTGTGCTGCACAGAGGAGAACCCCACCACATCTCCCCGGTTACAAAAGCTGCAAGAAACCAAACCTCATCATTTCTGCTGTTCATAGACCATTGTTTATAAGCAACGTTTCTTCCTTTTGTAGGGTCCTTAGCCCTAACTGACTATATTTTAACAAGATTCTTGTCTGTCTTCCCTTATTTCTCAGTGGGTTGCCATGCTGAGAGCATAGGAAACAGCCTCCTCCATTCCTTTCCTTCCTGCTCCCCTGGGAATCTCTCCCTCCCCAAATTGCAAGCAGATTGAGATGTCTGGCATCCAGAGAAGTGGGAAAACAAACAACTCTCTCACAGCCCCCATTCCACTTTTGCCTCCCCTTTGAGCCCAGCTTAGCTGAGCCTGCTGACTGCGAGCTGCACCCGCCCAGCACTGCCCTGTGCCACGGGGAGCTTTGTCCCAGTGCTCCTGTGAAGAGACACATGCTTTGACACTCTTGTTCTGACCCACGTGAGAGAGGTTACACCTTTGAAAAACTGCCTGCCTTAACTTTATTGATTTTTACTTTTTTTCCCCCTATTCTACAGACTGCAACACAGTGAATTAAACATCTAGAAAAAAGGGCTGTTGTCATTTTTTGCAGCTTTCAGTGGTTCAGACGAGGCGAGCAATCAAAGGGCAAGGCAGAGGCATGCCTTTTCATTGCTGCTATAAACAATCAGACTCAGACTTTGCACCATGTAGAAGGCTGTGTTACAAACAAGCAGGGCTGCTATCATATTACCATCCCGAGGCTGATTTATATAAACTGCCTTCTGAGCTCTGATTAGGCTCAAACACACATGGTGTATGGGCAGAGCAGATTGCTGGAACAAAATTTTCAATAACACTTCTAATTATTCAAGGTGCCTGCTAGTGAGAAATTTCTGTTTCAGGGAAGTTGCATTCAGTTTCTTAAGTGTTTTAGGAGGGAGGTAGTTAAGCAGCTGAAGATGGGCTGATATTTCTGAGGAGGTTGTATCTCTGTACTGTACATGCTGTAGAGTTGGGAGCAGTAACTGTTCAGTAAATCGCTGCAGGGGTAAATAAATGCATTGTAATGTTAAGGTACCATGCAAGCAGCTGCATCAGGTCTTTTAATTTATTCAATGGGAGGAATATTTACAGCTGGCGAAATCCAAAGAGTTTTCAGGCACGTGTTCAGAGGTCGTGATTAGGGCTCCTATAAGTGAATCTGCACAGCTCATACTTGACTATAAAAAGGTTTTCTATTGGGGTGTATTATAGAAAAAGCTCTATTTCTCCCACTCAAGAATTCAGTAATCACACAAGCCCTTGATTATAGACTTGTGACTTGTGTTCTGCTCCCATGATTAAAACCCCTCTTCCCCCAAAGAATTTTGAGGCAAAGGCTCCTGTATTTATGTGCAGAGCCAGACATACCTATGGACAAGGATATATTGATTCCTGCCTGTTCAAACGGCAGCACAGTGAGGCTGGGGACACAAGAATTAAATATTGTGGTGGAGGCTTAGCTGCTCAGAAAAATGCTGCAAATGATTAGGAAACAGCTGCCCAAAAAAACCCTCGAAAAGGTGCAATTTGTGCCGCAGTTGAGCCCTGCATTACTAGAGCAGTAGCACAAATGTGCGAACCTTTATCAGTCAGAAGTCCCCGCTGTCCTGGATTCCCGTGCAATTGAAAGCAGAGTCATCTGCAACAATGGGAGCTTTATTTATCCTGCACAATTGCTGCCAAAGCAGTCCTGGGACGTCCATGAGACTGCTATGAATATGTTTGGAGCGGGATGAATCTGGCAGAGCGCTGCGAAACTGCTGCATCACCAGTCTCAGGTCTGCCGGCTGGCTGCACTGACTGGCAGTTTTTGTGCAGGGTTGCTAAGGAAATTTTAAAGCTTTTAGGAGCCTGAAATGGCACTGTTCAAGCTGCCCGCCCCGTTAGAGACTCATGATTGCTCTACCCTCTAGAGGCAGTGGTGAGGATGTAATCGCTGCTGCTGTGAGAGCTGATGGAGGTTGGGAGTCAGGACTGCAGGCTGTACCCATCCCCACATCCCACACACACTCACAGCTCCCGCTCTGATGGTGGGTGTTTCCAGGAGTAATGAATAAAGAGATAAGTCAAGAGTAAAATGGTAGTCGTTTTGCATCATCTTTCTGGTGGGTTCCAGGACCCCACTATGAGATTGCCCAGGTTTTTTTCTTTATTTGAGTTAAAAGTAGGTGTGTGCCAAAGGAACAAGAATTTAAGCTTTTCCTTTGTCAGGAACATTCATCACTTTCTGATGTGCTGCCTGGTGCCTGTCAGCAGAGCAGAAATCTGTGGCCTCCTGAGTGTCCTACTGAACTGCACTTAATCCTGTTAGCCTCTAATACGACCTACTTCTTCCCAGAACTAAGAGTCATCCGGCTTTCATAGGAAACAATAATGAAACTAAATCTGCTTCCAACATGTAGGACTCCTGAAAGAAGAGTCACTTACTGACAAGCCTGGACTTGATACTGGAGAGGTAGCAGGGCTGATAAGTTCCCACTGAAGAGCAGCTTGGCAGGTTAGAAGACTTTTCACTAGACATTATTACCAAGCTTGTAGGGCTTAGGGAGCAGTGAAATTTGGGAGCATCAAACTGATAACATATCTGGAAAGCTCACTGATTGCATCAGAGAAGATTGAGCCATTACAGCAGAAGGACCGAAGCACTGTTTTCTACAAGAGCTTGGGAAGGGACTTCATTGCTTTGTGGCCACAGTCTTTCTGTAAGGAGAATTTTCAAATCTTTACTGAAAATAAAATAACAGTAAGAATTTTATGGGGAATAACCTTTCCTGTTTTGTGAATGTGCCTTTTTTCTATGCAGTTCCCCTGGCTCCTCACTACATGGACCCTGCAGATGTGAAGGCTGCAGCAAAGCTCAGAGTAGATTAGGATGGCTTTTGCTGAACAAAAAGAAATAGAGGACAGCAAAACAGTGTGGAAAGTGTTCTCTGAGGTGATGCTGACCCTATTTCCTGATAGGCTGAAGAGAGATAAGCAAGAAGCAAATACAAAAGGATAAAAGGAAATTTTATATTAACTGCCTACTTGAACTCTTCCCAGAGTGAAGGTGAGAACCTCCTTGACAGGCAGCTTCCAGGTATCCGTGGTTCTGCTCCTACCTAAATGTAAATGATGCTTCGTGGAAAAGCCACTCAATTCCACAATTTAAATTCAGTTAATTAAAGGATTCTGTAAGCATAGTCCTTAACATATAACCCTTCACATGAGAAGAACACACTCAGAAACTCTAGTACACCAGAACAAATGTAAATGCCAGGTACACACTGAACCTGAGAAACAGCGTCCCCAGTGCCTGACCTTGTTCCTTAAGAAAAAGGTTTCTGTTCTGCACTGCACTCCACATCACGAGTCAGGTGGGGGATAGAAAGGCAAACTTTGAGACCTACTGTCCAGACAAGAGGAACTTGTCACAGATCCAAAATTAGAGGCCGGCGTAAAGCCCAGAGTATGGCAGGGGCAAGCCCCTGACCTGCCAAATGTCACAAACTCCTCAGCAATGCACGTGGATGTCACCAAAGTTTCTGTGCCACATTCAGTTGTTGTTTCCCTTTAGAGTTATGCAGAAGGGCACTGTCACAGCCTGCAAGGCCACCAATGTGAGCTATGCAGGGCATGTAAGACCATGGAAGGGAGGCTCCCTGGTTATCAGATGCCTGAGAGAATCTTTGTCATCCTGATACCGAGAGCAGTAAGGTGATAAATCAATGGAAAGCAAAGCTTGTAGGTTGACAGTGACTCAAAAAATATCTGGCAGTTTCCCAAAATGTTCATCTCCCCCTCCCATCATCACTCCACTTTGCTTAGTGCTATTTTCTTTTCATTTTGGTTTAAACTTACATGAGCTCTGGCAGAGTGTCAAGCTGTGAGACCCTCCAAAAACAACCCGCTTACCTCTTGCCTCGCCTCCTAAATCCCAAACTGTAAGACATCTTTCGAAGGGATGAACTAAATGTACTGTCCTGCTTTATTAAGAGACTGTAAAGATCTACAGTGTTCCAGGGAAAAAATGAGACTCAAAGCTCAGCAGTGGAGAGGGTGGAAGGGCTGGCAAGAGGTCTTGGGAAGGCTCTGTAGCACAGAGAGCAGCTCCCATCTCCTTTGTTTTAGCCATACCACTCACTAAATGTGTGTTGCAGTGCTGTCCTGAGGAGATCACAGTTCCTGTTACAGGCAGCTGTGATACAACACTCAAATATCAAGGTGGTTGCTTGACAGTAACAACAGGGCTCAGTGGTGGAAGGCTCTCAATGGGGAAATGGATATGTGGAGCGCAGTGGTAGGGGAGACAAAAGGTCATGAATGTTGAACCACAAATGTCATTATTAGTATGCAAAAGGATATAAAACAACCTGTTAGTATGAAAACATGATAAAGTAATGTAATTTTTGTTGAGCAAAGTAACACAAGGACATATTTGAAACCTCTTTTCAGTCCTCCTAAATTCAGAAGTATTAGAGAAGTAATTTCATTTCCCTGTCACAGTTCATTATGAAAGGACACAGCATGCTCTGAATCCTCTCTGGTTCTAAGATTGGTCTTTATCTCATAATGTTCTGTATGTGAAAGTATCCTGTTCTGTGATCAGCACTAGACCTACACAAATAAAGTTAGAGCAATTTCACTGGATGTTATCTCCAGAGAAGGAAGGATTAGGAACAAAAGATCAACGTAAGGTGCACTGACAGAGCTGGATGCTGAGCTGTGTCTGGGTGCTCCTCCAGACAAGAGCAATGCACGGCTTCTACGCTGTATTTCAGCTGGTTCTGCTCTGTGTGCTGACAAATGTTACACTGAGCTGGTGAAATAACATAAAGTATCATATGAGAGTAGTCTTTCAAGTACAATTTGCTACCACTCAGGTTACAAATGGGGTGAAAAGCTTGAAAGAAACACTGACTCATCAAGTTGAGGCTGTTTGGTTTTTTCCTAAAACTTTCTTTAAAAACAAAAGCTGCACGAAGAGTCCTCAAATCTTTAATAATGTGCCCCAAATTAAGAAAGAGCACAGTCCAGAGATCCAGGCTCTGCTAGAGCCGATGATACAGTATGTGTATCATCACTGCCCAGCAGCCAGACACGGGTCTGGTCTTTTAGTGGCAGCCCTTGTGCTGACTCTCCCACCCTGCTCTGAATAACATGATGCTGCCTCAGATGATGCTGTCGGGGACCACGGTGAGATAAGTGTGATGACTCACTCCTTTGGTCTGTTAAAGATGGGTGTAAATATTATACAGCTTGTATTGGTTCTAGAAACAAACAAACAAACAAAAACTGAGAGTTTGTAGAGTTTCTGAGCACTGAGTGCCTGGCAGTTCCACAGCCAGACTGCACAACATTCCTGGGAACTGGTGGTTTCTTTTTTTTTTCATGGGAGATATTTTTCATTTCCTTCACCAAGACCTGTGAGACCCATCTTCCTGTCCACCTCTCATTCTGTCTTCCACAAAAATGTTTCACTAGAAAGTTTTCTGATATATGGCACGCAAAATACAGCACTATCAAAACATGAATCAGTCTCAAAGCACCTCACTCCTGGTGAGGTGACACAGGTTAAAACACAGGCTGGAAAATTCCTGATGGATTTTCTGGAGCTTAGTCTTCCCCACCTCTTTAACTGTTATGCATAAAACAAAGAACATTTTTATTTATGGAACATATCAACTTGCTCAGAACAATAAAAGCAAACGAAAACACAGCCCAGCCTCCTTTTTTTAGTAAGTTCACAAGCCAGCATGGTCTAACCATTCATCCAAGAAAATTCAGAGGAATCTGAAACCCATTCCCTTGTCAGCAGGATGGAGGACTGAATTAAATGAGAAAGCCAGCTCTTGACAGCAGAGAAGTTCCTTCCCTAGGTGGTAATAGACATACAGGTTCACATCCTCAGCTGTTAAAAAAGAGATTTATACTACACCAGGTTGATCTGGAAGGAAAGATGAAACAAGAAAACATTGAGTAGAGACCAATATACTAAGAGAGTTATTATTTATAGCACTGACTTATGACCCACTTGGACAAATAAACTCCTGTCACCAACTGGTTTGGATGTTTGAAGGTGCCATGTGCCAGTGAAAGGCCTCTGGCTTTGGACTGGGAGCTGTTTGATTCAGGCCAGGGATCCTTATTCACTCTTACGCAGTTAAAATCTGACTGATTTCCATTTGATGACTTCAGGAGTAGTTGCTATACCCAGATTGCCTCAGGTGATACATTTTGTCTATTTATATCCTTGCAAAGGAGAAATAAATACAGGTGGATGACGTGGGAAAGTGCCCTGAAGTGCAGAAAGCTTTAGTGATAGCAGTTTTATCATGTGTATTCCAAAAGATGCTTTAATGTTGCAGAAAATGCTAAAAGTGAGAAGAAATGAAAACAATTTGTATCTTTATGGATGAACTGTAAACCAGGACGGCAGCACAGCTCTATCCAGAAAAAGAAAACTCACCCCCCTAACTGCTTTCTATTACACTCAGTAGCTAAAAAATTATGATTGTGGGTAAAGTTTACTCCAGACAGAATAAAGTGTGCCCATCTGCACTACAGAGCGTGTTTTCCTGTCTGTGTGTGCACAGTGTGCACTCTGTGTAATGAAGGATAATTGTGTCAGTACATAATTAGAGATAAAAAAGCGGGTGAGTGAGATGCCAGTGATGAGATCAGCATGGCAATCCTCCTAAGGAGATAGATATCTGCTTGCCACGTGGTTTGAGGCCAGGCCTGGGACTAGGGTCAAGAAACTAAGTCTTTAACCAGACTGTTGCATTACCCTGAGGAAAGCGTTTCACTTTTCTTTGTCCAATTTCCCACATGGTGCAAATTAAAAATGATTGTTCAGATGAATGTCACCTCTCTGCAGAGGACCCATGAAAAAAATCAGGCAATATTTTAATCTTTTAAAGGTTCTTTCCAAAATGCACTGTAGCAAAATTTACAGAACAGCCCAAAGGCTGGAAAACTTGCAAGAAGAGTTTAAAGGTATTATTTATGAATTAGCTAAGGGACAGTGTACAGAGGCAGCCAGGATGAATGCCCACCATTTTTGTACTGTAAAGGTGCAGAAATACCGTGAACAATAATCAAAATAATAAAAAAGAAAGAAACTCTCAGGAAACCATCCAGCAGCTCCACCAGTCACCCCAGTGCCTGCTGTTTCCCCACAACAGCAGGGATACACCCCTCATGAGCTGGGAATGGCTGCTAAGCTGAGAGCAGGGCAGCTTGGAGTCAGGATCTGTAGGAAAGGGAACTAATTTTCCATCTCATGATCCGTCACTTTGAATTCCCTTTTTAACACATAGTCAGCAATGGATTTGTGGTGACACTTGTGAGCAGGGAGGTCTGACAGAGACCATCAGCCGTAACTGAGACTGCAATCCAGAGCTGGCTGAAAACTTTGAGCTTCATCACTAGTCATCATTAAAAACCAACCAACCAAACCCCTGAAGAAGTTACCACTTACTCCTTCTGACGTGGATTTTGTTCTTATTTTAAGACTATCTAAAAAGATGGGACTCAGCCTATCTGCTCAGGATGGGACTTGGGAAAACTGAGACCTGCTCAGGAGAGGACCCCAGCTGAAAATATCCTCAGCAACTGCTTTGAGAGCAGATTTCTATCAATGAGACAGTCCAGGGCTAATCCATGGAAACCCCATTCTTCTTCTGCCTTGGATCAGTCTCATCCTTTTTTCCTGAGATGCAGCACCTCTCCCATTCAGTAGCAGATTAGTGAGGAAGAGGAGGGAGTGGGCAATATGCTGTTATAGGTCCAGCCTTTGACACAATGATTGGCATGACTCTAAGCTCTGCTGTAAATTGTGGTACTGAACATGAGATCTTATTCTAGAGACACAGTGGAGGAAGGGATTAAGGTAGGGAGAGAGATTTGGGAAGGAGTTTGCAGAAGAGGATAAGGTGGGGGAAAGAGGGATTGCAAAAGGGGAAAGGAGCCAGTAAGGGTCAGACATCAGTGTCAGAGTTGGAAGATGCTCTCCCTAGGCACCAAGGACAGCAGAAACCTCTTCAACCATACCAAGGAGGTGATGGGACCTCAGAAGTGAGATGTGAGCACAGCTGGGGAGTTCTCTCCATGATGTGAGGGAAGTTCCCTCCATGAAGTGAGTGTTGAAACCTTTATCTGGACAGCACCTGGATCTAAACTCCAACATCCTGGCCCTGAGTGCCAAGTGAGGACCATTTGTTTCAGAGCCCCAGATAAAGGGCCATTTTTATAGTGCAGGCGGTCTCATGGTCAGTGCAGTCAGGAGGAGGGGACTGAGGAAGGTCACCATGCCCTGATGTGACCAGAATTGCACAGATTTGTGAGGAGCCTGCTCAGCTGAAAGCAGAGAAAGTAGAGGCATTGTTAAAACCATTCCTCTGTGGGACATTCCTTTGTGTTTACTTCTCCACAACACTTTTAAAGGCCATTCATATAATGCTGGAAGGAGAATGGGAAATGCCTTGTCTCAAGCTTCCTGCTGTCACAGAGGCAAATGATCCAATATCCTCCCTCACAGGTGCTGGAAGGGGCCCAAAATTCACTTTATCCCAGCGTGGGGCCTTCAGGCAGCCTATGGGGCCACAGGGCTGGCACAGCACTCCCTCTGCCCATAGGCACCACGTCTGCTCCTCCAGCTCATATTTTATTTTTAATTCAGCTAGTCAGAGGCATGGAGAGAGGAAGAGGCGGGTGCTGCCCTGGGTTGAAGTCCAAAGAGCATTGTTTTCTCATTATGAGCATTGTGTTGCCATCACGGATAATTATAATCTTACATCCCAATTTTTTTTTTGGTTTTTTTTGGTTTTGTTTTTTTTTTTAAACCACACAAAGGCATTGAAGCCAGAAACTTCTTGGTGACAACCCAAGAGATGTCTGTTGTTCTTCCTGACTATATTTTATCTTATGGGGATTTGAGGGTATTGCTGTGGAAATGCCAGATATTAAAACCTCATTATACTTCTGTTTGCAAAACAGATCTTAATCACTCGCCATCCTAAACAATTAGCCTGGCAGGCAAATTCTGGAAAATCTAACAGCCAAAAAGGATGAAAAATCTTTTCTTTTGCTTTGTTGAAACAGCAAAATCTGCATGCAAATTCACTTAATCAGCCAAAACACCCTGCTAACACAGCCCTATTTCGAAGGAGGCACTTTTCCAATTTCTAAAGTGGAGCTACTTCTGTTTCCTCAACCTTTTTCCAACTATAGTTATAATATAAAGTTAAATGTTTTTCTTCAGCCTCTACCAGCATATGGAGCTTTGGTGTGAAGCAGGAAGACACACTCCATCCTTGCCCTCATGGCCTTCCCTCTGTAACTCACATGTCGAGTGAGAAGTGCAAATCCCCACTGGTCCTGGCTGATCAAGACTCCAGATTCAGCACAAAACCATCTTGGCATTAAGGATTAGCAAGGCAAGACTGGTGATTTCTGATTATCTTCTTGTCCAAAAAAAAATTCCCATGCACCTTGGCTGGGGGTCCTGGGTGGTTCTCACTTCCAAAACTGATAGTGTTGATGTGGCAGGACTGACATGGATTTACTGGGGAAAAAAAAAAGTAGTGATGTCTAACAGAATTGTCTTGGTTTCATGGGGATTCCAGCCCTGGTATCCCTGTCCTTGAGTGAGACTGACTTCCCTGGTGTCTCCATTACCCCTTGGGGTCTCTGTTTCATCAACCACAGGTCTCCTAATGGTCAGTTAAGTCTGTGCTTAAAGTAAAACCTCTTTCAAGAGGTTAAGGGGGTATTGCTTTTATGGCAGTCATTTGACTAAGTGATGAACGTTATTGGAACACTTACTTGCTTTGGAGAAGATTAACCTCTTTCGCTGCTTCCCTCCCTGTAGAGGGTAGTCATTCCTCGACTCTGGAGAACTGTCTACTAAAAAGCTGGAAGTGAATGGTCCTTGTGCTGCTGCTCCAAGCCAAGAGCACAGAACCTCCATAGGTCCAAGAGGTACAGCGAGGGTGAATAAATTACTTGGGTTAGCTTTGGTTTAGTGCCATTTTCAGACTGGTGATAGGATGAGCAGAGGGGCAGTGATGTCACTCTCCTCTGTCTTCTCGCCTTGCCGAGCTAACAGTTCAGCAGCACTGGCTTCAAGGAATTAGGAAATTTCTGAGGGATCACTGCCCTCCTTTAGGGGCTGTAATTTTCTCAAAATGCCAAAAGATAAACATGCATTACCAATTGCCTAACGTCACGCTTTGCGTCTCGGCTCCCGCTGCCCAAACAGTGTGTATTTATTTAGTGAAAGTTTAGTACTGAAGCGGGAAGCTGAGGGCAGGTGTGAGTTCTCCAAGAACAGAGACAGCACCTCTGCAGCTGCTGAAGTCTTCGCGAGGAGCTGGGCACAGGGAGCTGGGCACAGGGAGCTGGGCACAGGGAGCTGGGCACAGGGAGCTAGGCACAGAGAGATGGGCACAGGGAGCTGGGCGCAGGGAGCTGGGCGCAGGTACCTCCCCGCCTCGCTCCGAGCCCCTGGTGCCGCTCAGGGCAGCGCTGAAATGCTAATTTGAGCTGATGGCCGTGATTCCCAAAGCACTCAGTGTTATTGTGCATACCTTTTCAATCTTCTCCCTTCCTTAAATACACAGGCTGCGGTTTACATTCCCTCCCGGCTAATCCCGCCGTCCCTGGAGGGGCCAGGATGTATTTAGGAGGAAGCTGAGCAAGGACCAGGAGCCAGACCCGGGCCGGGCCCGCTCATTCCTCACCTTCCTCCACTCTCCCCTGCACCCTGATCTTATCCCTGGTTTGGCTGAGATTCCGTTCCCTTTAACATGTGACAGAGTGAGGGTTTTTGTGAAATAGCAGCAAAAATTATTTCTTCCCAGAAAGCAACCGATCCACTGGTTATCCAGGAATGTCTGCTTTGGAAGTCCTTGCAATGGCATTTGTCATTCAGAATTGTAGATTGTTTTTTCTTATTTCATTAGACATAGCTGTAAAGCTGAACAATGAAAAAATAAAACCCAGTTTTGGACCTTGAGGTGCTCCATTTGGATTTGGAATCTTGCTCTAGATACACTACATGGGGACAGAAACACCAAGATCCCGAGCCAGGCATTACACAGCACCTAAAAGCAAACACACTGGACAGTATTTCTGGTGAGGAAGTGCCTCTTGAGATCTTTCGCACTTCTCTAAAGGGAAAAGAATCCTGCCTGAGGTAACCAAACCACCCTGTGTGCAGCCTCTCCCAGTGCCGCTGCCTGGGGGGTCCAGCAGCATTCCCGGGACAAACCCAGCTCTGTGCTGCCCACCACAGCCTGCCCTGCACGGACCTCCCTGACACTGATACAAAGGGATTTTCTGGGCTGCTGTGCTCTCATTAAGATGTCGCAATAACCCTGTTACCTCAAACCTGCTCTTAATCAATGCGGGGCAACAGCACCGGGGTATGTGGATGGACAATGTCTGCACTGTTCCACTCCCACAGAGCATGTGGGCAACAGCCACCCTGGCACAGAGTGCTCCTCGGGGCCAGGGCTCTCCTCTGCCCCTACATTCGGCAGATCTGGGAGAGGAGCAGCTCCCTCCTGCCCTCCAAAGCCGTGCCAGCGCTGAGCTGCCAACCGCAGGCAGAGCCATGCCCTGGCCCCGAGGCTCGGCCGTGCTACCCGGACCCCCCTCCCCCCCAAGCTGAACCCCTGCCCGAAAGGCTTCAACTCCCACAGGTTTTCCAAGCTGAGAACAGTGATGCAGAAAAGGGGGAATCTCCCCAGAACTGCTGAATGCATCTTAATTCTGCAAAACCCTCTTTGATGTTAGGCAGAGCCAGCCCTGCAAGGACAATCTCTGCTCCCACTTCTGGAGAAAAGGAAGTTTCATTGTTTTGGCCACAGGCGATGGCACCGACACAAACATTTAGTGTGCACAATGACAAATACTCTGTATCTGAGCACATTCATACTTCAGGAGTCACCAAGAGGGATTTAAGCATATCTGAGTGCTCAGCATGCATGGGAAGGACAGAAGATCGTGCTTAAAACTTTGCAGTCTTGCCTTAACAAGAATCGTTGACAATTAAAGGAGTCAAACCTGTAAGGAACCCCTGCCAGGTACTGTATGTGAATCCCCTGTGCTGCAGGAGGATTGTAGCAAAAAAAAAAAAGGTCCCTTTATGTCAAGTGAATGCTGCCAATCAGAGTAGAGGGATGAGGCACTGCACAGGCACGGGGACATCAATCTCAGGAGCAAGTAAACCGTGGTCCATCTTGGAGGAAGCTAAAAATTAATGCATAGTGGGATAGGCAGAGCTAAAGCTGTAAATGAAGGCTGGAAGTGCCAAGGGAGCTCTGGGGCTGAAAAGGTGACTTATGTGTGCCCTGATGGGGAAGGCGCTGGGGGGAGGCAGCTGCTGGCCCAAACCCCCGAGCCCGGATGGGTGGGAGATGTTTGCTTAACAGCCCGCATTCCTGGGCTCTGCCAGCTTCCCCTTATCTCTCGATCTTAATGGTAACCACAACCAGCTATTTGTCCCCGAAGTGGGCTGGCAGGGGACAGAAAAGGCCTTTCAGGTGCACTGGCTCCTGCGGCACTGCCAATTCTTAATTACTATATGAGGCATTTCCCAATACTTTGTGTGCTCGGTTTCTGTTTGTTTGTTTCTTTCTTTCTTTAAAAAAGCTCCCCACGTTGGCATTTTGTTAATATGTGAGAATTTCAGCCCAGATTTTCCATAATTTTTTTTCCTAAGCGTCAGCTTGCTCTTTCAGAGGAGGAGAAGGTGATTTATGGAGCTTCGAGCTTTTAGAGGCAGTGCCCGACAAAAGTGCTCCCCGTCACGGCCTGGGCTGGGAGTGAGTCCCAGCAACACAAAGAGCAACTTCTTAAAGCCTGGGAAGCTGAGGGTTAAGGGGGACACGCACAGCGAAGTACAGTCTTTGACAGATGAGGAAGATAGACCTGTTGCTCCCCCCGCAGGAGGGGTGGGATGGAGAGGCTGAGCCGGGGAAGGGTGGGGAGACAGCCCGGGGGCTCCTGGGCTGGGCAGCGCTCTCCGGAGCTCTCCCTCTCGAAAGGGCAGCAGCTGGACCTCCGTTTATTTTATCACGCTCGGAGTGAGTGTGATGGTAAGAGATAGAGTCTTCTTACAGCAGCATAGCAACACCCAGAGAAAGGTATTGGGAAAAACTTTAGTATTTTGGCACTATCCCATAAGAAGGGGCGCTGCCAGCACGTCTTAGCGCGTGAGGACCCAAAGGAGTCAGATACCGATGAATTCAGTTGCTGAAATGAAGAGAGAAGCGGACGCAGCACTTTGAAATAAGATGCAAAATAAATGCGGGCCGGAACCTGTGCTGAAGGTCGGGTCACAACTGCAAGTGCTGGGTAATAAGCGACCCTGCTGTTCTGCGGTGACCGCGGGACCACGAGGGACCTTTCCCTCTGCCTCGCAGGACACAAGCACTAACGATGCTAATCAAGTGCTAACGTGCAGCCCATCCACTCTGTGTCCCTCACAAAAGCCATTGACCTCCCCTCATTAACAGCTGGTAAGAGGGGCTGGATGGCCCTACAAGTAACCTGGAGCAGTGATCGATACTCCAGGATTTATCTCTATAGTATTTCTCTAAGTCATTCGTTACACAACTCGTTATTTTTAACTCCAAAAAGCTTTTCTTTCGTGGAAACCAACACTCTTAAATAGATTCCCGAAGATAGAGTTACGTTAGTGTTTAATAATCTTTGAGGGTAAATTGGATTCACCCTCTTAAAGCAGCAGGGAGAATTTAAACTGATGGTTTCTACTAAAAGAAAATATTCCCTGTGAAATTTTGCTGATGCGTTCTGTGGAGTGCCCCAGTCACGTTTATGGTTAGTTATTCATTTTTTCACTTTGAAGTGCCTGAGGTGATGCTGTGGCAACTCCCGCAGCGCTGGGCAGCATTTATTTTGGAGGAAAAGCTATTTGTTGGAATTTCTGCATATATTTCGGGACAATCTTAAAATAATTGACCCGCCCTGGGAGGTCAGTAGGTGGAAGCCTGCAGGGAAGCGTGGCCACCCTTCTTCGTTCCAGAGGTAAATAAAGGAGGAAAGGTGGCTTAGCCTGAAGTGACAAGAAATCATGTCGAAGTCACCAAAGAAAAACTTTTCACAGGCAGCGTTTGGCTCGGGGGACACGCGCTCCCTGCTAACATTCCTTGGGGAATCTCTGGGACGTGGCTGTGGGCCGGGCTGGGACACGGGGGTGGCCGCGGGCAGTGATGGACAGGGGACAGCAGGGGACAGCAGCGGCGGACGGGGACAACAGGGACAGCAGGGGACAACAGCGACAGGCAGGGGACAGCAGAGGACAAGGGACAGCAGGGAATAGTAGAGGTGGGCAGGGGACAACTGGGACAGCAGGGTACAGTAGCGGCGGACCGGGGACAGCAGGGGACAGCAGAGGGCAGGGGACAGCAGAGGGCAGGGGACAGCAGGGGAGAGCACTGACGGGCAGGGGACAGCGGCGGGCAGCAGGGGACAGCAGAGAACAGCCAGTCATTCAGCTTCCCGGATTTCTTTCCACGATATTGTGTGTGCAACAGTTGGAATTCACACCATTTCCTTCACTCGTTTCCCACCGAGTGCCCCGGGACGCGGGGAGAGCTCGGCTCTCCTGAGTTGCCCATCCACAAACCCGCCTCTGAACACTGAAAAGCCATCGGTGATTTTAAAGCTGGTGGAATAATTGTTTATCGTCGGTTCCCCCGGAGCGCTCAGGGGCCCGGTCTGAGCCAGCAGCACACCACGACTCGGTCGCGACTCGCTTGGGTGGGCTCAGGGGATGCCACACACCCCGCAGCCGAGCGTGTATCCTGGTGAGCACCAGCAAAGTGTCACTTAACGATTTAAACGGGCCCACGTCTGCTTTGGCTTGACAACAGCCTCCCTTAGGGCAGAAGGGAGCTGGATCCAGACATTCAGTCAAAGCCAGTGATACCAGACGAGCTACAAGACATTCTCAAGAATCCCCGTGTCCCCAGCATCCAGGTGTGCTCCTGGAACAGGGAGCAGCAGAGTCCTGACCATCACACAGAGCACAGGGAGCCCGTGCCTATCACCCAGCCCCGGGGCTGGCACCAGAGTGCTCACTGATTGTTATATAGGTCAAGTAATCTTTGAACATCGTGTCTCACATCAGACCTTCCCTTGCAGGAGACTTTATTTATAGATACAGACACAGATACAGAGACACAGACTGCGGCTTGCAAGGGGGAGTGGTTGTTCCTCATTAGACCCTTGGACCCAATTTCCCTTGGGATGTGTCATCTTAAAGTGTTGCCCAGAGACTGATGGACTATATCCAAATAGAAGGTGACAAGCACTATACAACCAAATTAAAAAATGAATCAAGTCAGTTCATGTTTGAAAGAAAAAAATTCTTCTCCCAGAGCTCATAATTTATTAAATCCTGAAATCAAGAGCTGAATATTTATAGTTTACTTTTGCTCCTCTTTCTGGAGCTCTCGAGACAGACATTTTGTTCAGCTGGCCTAAAAAATTAGATCTGCACTCAGAATGAAGAAATCTGAAGTGCTCTCCCAGATTTCTTTCCTCCTGGAAGATATTAAGGGTTTTACTCATGTTTTTTTTCCCAGCTAATGAGCCTTTTGGCCTTTAGTGACTTTGGGCATGATTTTTGACAATACTGTCTAAAGCGCAGCTCAAACTGTCATGTTGGAGCCATGGCTGTTTTAAATTGCAGTGGTAGAAGGAACAATTATTTATAGATTATCATCTAAATTGGCATCTGCCTAAGAAACAGGCTCATTTGTTTAAAAATCTTTTCAGGAGTTTTTTTCCCAAATCACACAGAATAATTCAACAGCCATTACAGAAACAGATCACCTACAATCATAAGCATATCTGGGGCTGAATATTAAAGGCTGCTTATTCAAATTCTGCTTAAAAAATGGGCTGCAATTAAATTCAGGTAAGATAGTTACAGCAATCCTCTTGTCTCTGTGTTATCTTAAAGCTCAAATGCTGGCAAATCCTCTCCAAAGTCAGCTTGTGTCCGGGGCTGGGCAGCAGCTTTATTCCTTCGATCCCAGTGAAATCCCTGCTGAGGAATAAAACAGATCACATTGAATCCATGGGCTTTATATTTACATTCAAAATGAATGGGCATAGAGCTCCATGTGGAACAAAATAAACCACATGATAATTTTTCTAAAAGTGTTTTTAACCCTGAGTTGAGGGGTTCTCCTGCACCCTCTTCAAGGGTAACAGATCCAAAAGATGAGCAGAGAGTTTTAATAAAACTGGTTTATTATGGAGGAAAAGGTCAAATCAGTAGGAATTGATCTCCTCAGCATGGGCTGGTCCTCAGACCAGGTCCTACAGATGTTCTTTAACAGTAAATACTTCTGTGCCTTTAGTTGCACGTTGAAGTCTCCTGATGGAAACTGTAAAATTTAAAACAGAATCACTCTGCACAAAGGAGAAAAAAACGGTGGCAAAAGTGGCAGCTGAGCTGGTTCCTCTCTGCACTGCTGCAGTTTGGGAATTCTAATGCAAACATCAAAATAAAGTTGTTCTATTTACACAGACAGAAGGTCAGAGCCCTGGCTGGAGTTGTGTGGGGTGTACCTCAGGCAGGACATCAAAGAGGGCATCAGCCCTGAAGGCAGAGGTGGCAGAGGGAGAGACAAGCAATGCAGGACCCTGGCTCTCCAGTGAGATCCAGTGGCCAGTTCCCTCACTGCTTCCATGTTTGTTTGGAAGGGCTTAGTGCAATGTGACAGATAAGAGCCATCCACTTCCAGCTGGATGTGTGAGAAGTATAGCTGTATAGAGGCCTAGCAATGCAGAGGCAAGGATTACACTCCTTCTCTGGGGCAAAGATGCCTCCAGCAGCAAGATCTCCAAGGGGCAAGGTGAGTCTTCTATTTTCTCTCCACTGTTGAGACAGTAGTTACTGACTTTCATAGATTTTTCTCCACTTAAATATTTATTTTCAAGTCAGAAGAGAGCCCTATGAAAATCTGCTTAGCACACAACAGTGAACTTCTACCCCTGAGTTTTACCCAAGGAAGCATGAACTGCCCAGAAACACGATGGATCCACACTTATGCCCCTGGGTAACTGGATTTTCCTTCCAGCACTAGAATGATCATTTGCCCTCAGGTTATTCAGCAGGGAGGCAGCAAGTGGCTGGCCATGGGCTCTTCCTGCAGCACAGACAATTATACAATAGAGCAGTGCTGTGCAATGACACAGCCCCTGCCATTCAGATGCCGCAAGTCATTTTGCAAGCACTCATTAAATAACTTGCACAACATCCTTGCTGATAAAGTACACATACTAATCATGTCTGAGCATCACAGGCTGAGGCACAGAGGATTCAGGAACTTGCTCAGGGTCACACTTTGAGGATCAATAGGAATCACTGTTGTCTTCCCTCTCATTACCCAATGCCAGTTCTTATATGCAACATCCTCCGTTCAGATTTTAAATACAGATGACTGATGCCATCTTTCCATTCCTGTTGGAAGGGATCCATGTGTCAAATCTGAGTGTAAAAATAACATATTTTGATACAAATACATGCCATAAAAGGAGATCATGCTAGTAGAGCTTGTGAATTCATAGCCCTTTAAGTCCTGAAGCATCTCAAAGAGCTCTTCCCTGAGTATTTATGTGATTTTCACTTTACCACTTCTCAAGTGGAACATAACATTCCTTTAATAGCACACGGAAATACACAGCATAGAAAGTGAGGAACCATATCCAGGGATGGGGCTGAGAATAAGAAAGGATTTAAGCCCAGAAATAGGGTAGTGCTTCAACAAAAAGCTTGACCTAGAATTCCAGTTTACTTTCCCTGCTTTTCTGAAACACTATTATGAAAATCTACCTGGCTTTCTGCATATCACAGAGCAGAGAATTTCGGCCACAAAGTTTTACACCAGGGGAGTAAACAGCTTTGTTTTTATTTATAAAGGGGCAGATCAGCATTATTATTGTAAAAGGATGGAGCCTTGGACTCAGGAAGTCCATAAGTCACTGCTTTGGGAGTGTGCACCAGGGAAGAGCTGCTCTGTACTTCCTTCACTGCTGGAGATACTTGTCAGCCTCCTTGGCCCTATTCCTGCAGGCCTTGTAGTGGGAACTTAGGGAATCCCTAAGTCAGAAGCGTCCAGCCCACTGTGATGCTGGTAATGAATCCATTAGTTTCTTTAATCCCTTTATTTTATTTCTCTTGCATTCACAATGAGATTCTTCTGTTTCGGTCTCCTTTGAATGCTCAGGTGCATTTTTTCCCAGGTGCAAGCATTCCATGCCCAGAGGGCTGCAGTGGCTCCACAGTGGATGGAGCCAGTGCCACAAAGATGGATGGATGGATGGAATGGGTGCTCCTGATCCACCTGTGCCAGGTTCACTGTCCCAGCTTCTGTTCCCTCTGGATGCCACAGAAATCCAACATTGCCTTTGTGTGGTGTGTACAGGTGAAGGATAGGAACACAGGGAATGGGGGGATCAGGGAAGGTGAGAGAGAACATCTGGAGGGAACACCTGAAAGTCCAACTGCTCTGCAGCTGCCAGCCTTGCCTCGAGTTCTCACTATTGTTCCCAAGTCTGCTTGAGAGAGATAATGTGAGTTCAAAGCTGGTTCAAAAGCAGGGCAGAACCAATCCCTGCTGTCAGTGGCTGCACACTAGGGAGGTATTTATTGCAAACCATGTGACTTACACCATGGGAAGCAAAGACAGGGCCTTTCAAAGAGCAGAGGCCATGGTGAGGGGTGTCCACCACCACTCCCAGACCTCAGCCTTCTGTCCCTGTCTGGGATACTGCAGGGAACACTCACGGCCTCTCTGCCACCCATTCCCTTCTCCCCCTTTGCTGTTCTTTCTCAGCATTTTGGATATACTGCCTTCCTGACCTTTCTGATGAGCAACCCCTTGAACAGACAGAGACCTTTCCCCTTGCACTGCTCCTTCCGTGGCCGTTCCTGCCATCCAAAGGTCTGATACAGACAACTGCTTGGCATGTTCCCTGCTCCAGGATCACAGCAGAGGAGGAGGCATCGCTGTTCCCATCTCCCTCCCACACAGGCTTTGTGCAAATGGGGAGTTTCTGTTCTATTTTTTAATTCAGTGTCCTCCTGTGAATTCCACTGGGAGTAGAAATTCAGGAAACCAAGTTGTAAATGTTTGGATGTTCAGATCCTGTTAATCAAGGCTGGAGTTTCTTAATGAAGGAAGTTAAGAGCAGCACTTTCATTTCGTTTTCATTTTTTGTGCAGAGAAGAGGGCTCCAGAAATTAAGTGATAATTTTATTAAATTATTATCCATTGAAATACACCCAGATTAGTGTGATAATTTAGCTAATGGCATCTGTAATTATTTGATTACACATGCTGAACTATGTATCTATGAATATTAAAAATATTAGACACTAATATAAAGCCAATGGATAATCTAACTGTCATGAATTCAGATAAAACAGCTATAAAAAACACATACATGCAGTATTAAGCCCTCAAAAATGAAAACCAGCAGCACATCCCTTCCAAGCTCTAACTCAGTGTGGTGCTTCTAGGCTATTTAGAGAAACATATTGCTATCTAGAACAGATTAATTATCTTTTTGCCCCCCCAAATATTTCAACATCTGTATATTGACACATACCTTCTCCTCCATCCTCATTCCTAACATTCCTAGAGCTGCCAGTTGTGGCACAACATGAGCCAAGACACTGAGCCTGCTCCAGACAAGAAAATTTAAACATTTCTTATCCCATATATATTTTTACAACCTGTTTCCACTTCCTTCACAAGTAAGGCCCTGACACTGTGATTTTTAGATGACAGAAATAAATACAAACACACAGCTTTTCAAAGGGATAAATGATGAAAATTCTCCCCCAAATGAAGAAAAGGTTATATAGAAAACATGGTGTGCCATGTGTACTAGAACAGTTCAGTTTTGGAAGAAAACCCAACAAAACAACATAAGAGGTGGCAGTAGGAAAGCACAATAGTAAGAATTCATGAAAAGCAGGGATATATATCAAATAGCTGATCATGTGCTGTGCTCTGTGGCAGCTGTAGGAGTATAGGGTACAGGAAAACCTCAAATCTTATCTAAAGGCACTTTGTAAAATACATAACAAGACCCAACTGCTGCCCCTGAAAACGTATGACAGGTACATTCTACCCTGGTAATCACTGTAATCCTTGTAGACAGAAAGGTACCAAACCAGTGGGCAAATACAACTCTTCACACCTCTTCAATTCTTCAAACTTCTAACAGAGCTAAGCCAGCAAAAGAAACCAACCCAACTCTCCAAACCATGAGACAGATAAATAACTGCCTGGATGGCAGCAGTGACCATCCATGGGCTGGCAGACACTGACACAGCCTGCTAAAGCACACGAGCACCTAGTGGGGACCTAGTGAGGGCTAAAACCTGAGTTTTAGCATGCCTTTGTTCTACAGGTGGTACTGGGCTTATTTATGATTTTGCCTCTTCATCTGAGCAGATATTTTCTCCTTAGGAAAGGCCAATGCCTAAAAACCTCTCACTGCCTTACCTTGTTCCCTCATCTTTCCTCTCAAAAAGACAATCTAAAGGTGAAGGAGTTTGGCAGCTAATATTTCACCTGCAGGAGAGAAGAATGACTTAAACCACCATATTTAGCTGCTGTTGCTCAATGACTTTATATTATTCACGTCTGCTCTGTCACTGTTACGTGTCTCAGCATCTCCCCATCACACAAGGCCATTGACCAGCTCAGGGATCTGATTTGACTGAAAACTAGTACTTTTAAAAACACCAGAAGACAAAAGGAATGGTTTAAATCTGATCTGATATGTTCTGGCATGTGATGCACATGGGGAATGCTGACATAAAAGGAATGGAGGGGAAAATCTGACTGAGGAGAACATTTTGGTGAGTACCCATACTTTGCCTAAACCCCCATTTGGCTGACACTGCAAGGAAATGGGTTGAGCTGGAGCAGCAAGAGTAGGGAGAGACAACCCAGAATGCTGCAAGGCCAGAACCAGAACATCAGATCTGGAGTAAAAGGCAAAGAAAATACAGGGAAAAAAAGTTTTTCAAAGAAAGCTTTTCCCATTTCCATGTTTATTGGATTTTAGGGTCTGTTTCTGTCTGTTCCCAAGAGTAAAATACAGGAAGAGTTATGGAACACAGTTGTTGACAACAACTGACTATAGCAATGGGAGGAGAAAAAGTATGCTTTGGAATAAATGCTCCAGCATCCTCATAAATCTGCACTGGAAGAGACTCTGGCCATTGTGTTTCTGAGGCTGTTACAACAGAGCTCAGCATGGTGGTTGCTCTCACCATAGCAACCCAGAAAACTGCCCCATCGGAGAAGGCTTCCACTCTGCAACACCCATCTCTCCCTGCCCTTGCTTCTCAGAGGAAATTGGTGTATTCAGGACGTGAAGTAACACTCAAAGCCTGAGCCCTGGTTCCAGTGCCACTTGAAGTCCCCAGCACTCCATCAAACAGCAGAAACAGGGAACATTAGGAGCAGCTCTCTTGTGGTGCAGAGAGCTACTGAAAAGTGGGGTCAAACCTGAGAAGGAGTATTTTCAGTTTCTTCAACACACACCAACCTTTTGGAGCCCAGCACTTGCTCTTCATGGTGAATATCAGAGAGATTTAATGAGCTGAGATTAAGTTCTGGTTGTGTTCTTCACAACGTTGCCCTCCACCATTGTACCACTACCCCCACCGTGAAGGAGAGGGCTCAGATCACGGCCTGAGCACTGGTGGAAGTGATTTTAGACTGGGCTGCACTGGGGGAGCTGGCACTGGGGCCCACACAGCCCTGCCACCCCTGCTGCCCTGGCTGAGGCTTCTGGCACACACCAGCCAGGCAGCCAGAGGTGGGAATGTCAGATTACATCTGATAATCCAGAACTTGTATTCTTTAGCATTTTCATCATGTTTCATTTTAAACATTTTATTAACACTTCATGGCAAAAGTCTGTTCTTATATAATCTGCCTGGTGAGGGCAGGTATTTCATTAAGCATTTATGGGGTCAGTAGGACATCAATCTTATTTTCCCTGAGCTAGAAAACCAGTCAGTGCAGAAGAGAAACCACAATACATCATCCGCTGAGACTCAATGACTCCTTTACTGACTCTACAGGTCCTGTTTGCTCAGGACAAATTAAGAAGATTTTCAAGAACTGACACTATGGGGATTCCTGAAGGGCAGGTATTAATTCCACACTTCTTACAGAAGTGTATTATCTCCTTTATAAAGGTGGAGAATTGAGCAGAGAAGCTAGAGGACCCATTCTGGGGAGCTCTGTGCATCCTACTCCCACACAAACTACATGAAGTCTTCTTTGTCCAGGGTTCCAAGAGATTTCTGGTATTCAAACTGCTCTTGAATCCTCCAATAGCTGAGCTGAAGAACCGCAAATATTAAATTTAGCACTTGAAATACTTTAAACTTGAACAGTCAGTCACTACATACATTACAACATGGGAGCAGGTGGTTCGATTTTTTTTTCAACTGCTTAGAAGATTGGGGGGAGAGATGCACTCCTTGAAATAAAGAATTTGGTTAAGAAGAGGAAGAACATTGAAGTGGTATCTGAGATCCACTGCCTATCCTCTGTTCATGTTACTGCCTACCTCTATGTGCCCACTTGCTCTTTTAAAGAAAATGTTCAGATTCAGTTGTCCTTGAGCAAGCAAAATATTCAGCAGCTTCAGTGGGGGTTCTGCTGAGCCTCAGAGGTTGGATCAGGGAGCTGGCTTTCATGGCTTACTCAGACATCTAATCCTGCTAAAATCATTCCCCACAGAGCTCTGGGGGTACAGCTGGCTGAGAGTCCTGCACTCCTTTGTGTGTATTTAGTCCTGTGTAAGTACTGTCAGTGAGGACTAGATAATGGAAGGACATTTGTTCTCATTTGCAAGAGGATCAGGTATAAAAGGATAATGCTCTCTAAAGGTAATTCCAGCAGCATAAAATGAGTGTTCTCATGGCTGTACCCACCAAGGCAAGCAGTAAACCAGTGTTTTACCTATAGCCCTGCTTCTTGATTTGAGAAGCAGTGGGGTGTGTGACATTACTGGCTGTATGGAGGCAATGCTGACAGCACAGACAAAAAGCCACTGGAACAAGGCTTTCTGCCTGGAAACAAACAAACCAACCCATCTCAGCACAGGGTCAACTTAAGAAACACTCCTGCAACCTGTGATTCCAAAGCACTCTGCAAAGAGTGATACAGCAAAGCTATGTTTTCCTTTATAGTCTGTGATGCCCTAAAAAAAGAGGGGAGCTAAAAGCTGCAGTGACCCATAACGGCCTTTGGGAGCATGCAGGGAACCTACTGTAGACCTTTGGCATCCTGCTCCCCCTCCAACTAGTACATGACAGTAAGTGGTGAAGCACCTGCCAGCTACAGCAATTTACACAGTGCCAAATATCCCAACATCACACCACAAGTTCACATGGAGAACTTCTACCTTCATTGAGGTTTTTAAAAAGCCTTGGCTTCCTGTCTCATGAAGACACTGGAGCAATAATCTACTCTGCAAGCAAAGGAAACACTCCTCAGATAACCTCCACAGTGTTTTTTCCCCAAGTCTTTCATTTTTATTTTTAGGCCAATTATGCATCTGCAGTAAGTGATTAAGTTGCTTTTACAGTTAGAATTTGACCTGTAGCAGTCAGAGATTATTGGATATTGCTTCTCCTGTGACCTTGGACATGGCTTTGGGATTCATTTTTAGGTACAAATTTCCATATTGGGCCAACAGCTACACTAACCATAGCATAAGCTCCTAAAGTGAATTCAGTTTCAAGATCTGTCTGTCTTAGTAGTGACAACAGAACTACAACTAATAGGGTTGTGTTATTAGAAGGAATCTGCTCATTCATTGTATATAATGAAAATGTTTTTTCATTGCTGGTCCTTCACGGCGAAGACCATCTCTTTTTTTTGTACAGACCACAACAACAGGACCTTGTTTGTGAACCTTAATTGATGTGTTATGTAGAAACTGTTCTTATTTTTGATGATGCAGTAGAGATTTGAATTTGGACAAAAAATAAACAAACTGTTTAAAGAAGTGTCATAGACAAGCAGAGTTCTCTTTTCAGAGCCGTTCTTCGTCCATGAAGAAAGATTAGGCTGCTCTCAAGTACTGAGCAGGAGGACAACTGCATATTCACCACGTGCTTTATCCTGTTATGCAAGAAAAACCATTTACTTCAGTGGAACCAAGTATGTAGTGAGGTATTACCCAGTAAAACTGAAAACTGTGTCTCCTG
The DNA here is from genome assembly GCA_035041135.1 of Platyrinchus mystaceus. Classification (NCBI taxonomy): domain Eukaryota; kingdom Metazoa; phylum Chordata; class Aves; order Passeriformes; family Tyrannidae; genus Platyrinchus; species Platyrinchus mystaceus. The sequence continues at coordinate 5,384,830 of JAWWLV010000035.1, forward strand.
CTCTTTGGCAGAGTTTGAATTCACACATCAGTTATCTGTATCTCATAGGATATAAGTCTTTCCTGCAAAAGGAGAGTCTTGCTCCTTGTCTGGATTGTTTAATGATTTTGATGTCAGAGTCCTGACATGAGGGTTTGAGATTCTTGTTCTTGCAGACTCAAACTGCTTTCCTTCTCAAACTGAGCATGGCTTTTGGGGCAAAAAGTCTCTGGATTACTATTTTAGGCAAAAATAAATCGACCAAGCTGTAATCACATAATTTCATCGCTTTTATGAGACAGCATTTTGATCATGTTCTTAGAAGTGTTACTACTAAAGTGCTCCCAGGACATCGCAGGAAGGATGCAGACACAGTGGCAGCATACATTTTTTATTTAAGGTTATCAACATTTTAAAACTCAAACCAGCATTCATACAGGCTTTTTTGCAGTGCTTACCTAGTTTTGGTTTTCAGAATATACCTAAGAAAAAAAATCCTCTAATCCTATTTCCTTACTTTTCTACTTCCCATGACTCCAAAACAGGAGAATACGAGGCTCTGGAGACCGCAGAGAACCCTCTTATGTTGATGCTATCAACCTTTGTCAACCAGTTTCTGTTTCAGACTGATCAAGTGTTTCCACTCAGGGTGCTCTACCTTCACACTTTTCAGTGGGGCACAGCAGTAAAAAGCCAACAGACATAAAAGCACATCTGAGAGCACCACAGGTTAAACTGTCTTGATTATGTGATACTAAACAGTCAGTGCACAGCTATTCTCTGTGAACCAGACTCCTCATAGATACCTGCTGCTTGCTTGCTCAGCCATATTATTTCACACCTACTTGGGATGAAAAATTTTGCCTGAGAAACATTACAATTTGCAGCTGAGTCATCTCCTTCCCTGCTGACCTGTTTTTTTGGAGGACAACATACAGACAGTCTGATCCCAAAGGACAAAATGGTGAAGAGAAATGAAAATATTGTCACTCAGACCTGTTTTTTTCCCTTTGGTGAAATGCATACCTGCTTCCTTCAGTTCCTTCTCTTAAAATACCGTGAATGTTCTCTTACTTATCAGGCACACAAGTATTCACATTTGGCCACAGCACCGTGAAAACATTCCCATGTCTGCATTCAGCAGAATACACAAGCAGATAATTTAAAATGTTAGTGCTCATTTAGAATAGATTGTACTAGGAACAAACCTTTCTCTTTCCCCACTCCACATTTTCATATTTAAAAAAAATGTTTTCCTTTATTTATCATTAAATTGAACTCCCAGTAAGAGTCTGCATCAGGGAATAAAACAAATCTTCGGAGCCTTCTACAATTAGCATATTCTCATCATGCTCTAGTAATTATCTCCCCTGAGATTTCAGTTGGGATGCCACACTGCTCTCATCACTACAGCGTTCCCACGGGGGAAATTAAGAGGCAAAACACCAGGATTACTCAGACACCACATTTGCCATGTGCACGTCAGTGACCTCCCAGTCTTTAGCCAACAAATCACTTACAGCAACCAACACCAGCACAACTGTGTTTGTACCACCGATGGCAGGTCAGAAAGCATGAAACTTGTTCTTCATTTATAGGGAGGAGAAATTCTTTAGTGCATCAGTGTTGCTCAGAGGGTGCAGGCACTGAGCTCCTCAGGAGGCATCAGGGAGAAGTGTTTGGGTGTGTTAAGGTGCTTTTGTTTTTTTTTTCTTCTCTCCTTTGCTGCCTCCTCCACAATTTACCTCAAGAAGTCCATCAATATTGTCTTCATTCTCCATTTAATTCTACTTCTCTATGTGCAGGACTTACTTGGTCCATTATTATCCTAGTCCCTGAAAATGCTTGGCTCCTTTCCCTAACACCCTTTATATCTTCAGGTGGCATAAAGAAGTCTGTAAACCAAGTTCTTTAATCTATTCTACCAAAAAATGATCTAAGTTTTGTAATTTGAAAATTTACTATCCCAATGTTCTCAGCTGTGCTAAGCCCCTCTCCATTATTACGCCAGAAATTGCCAATGGCTACTTCAGAAAACTGTAAAAACAACTGATGCAATTCCAACATTGCCCACCTGGTGCAATATGTGTAGAAAGGAAAACAGCTCTCAAAATCTCCCCAGTTTTTATCAGCTGTAGATTCTCCTGAGACCTGTGTGTAGCCAGGTTTCTGTAAATTAAACCAGGAAATTTGGGTGCTGAGCTTCCACCCAGGATTGCCCAGCGATGCATTACAACTCCCTGCCTGATTTACACTGACTGGGCACCAGTCATAGCCAAATTTCAGCACTCTGTGCCCGATAAATCATGACTAACACTACATTGTATTGCAGTAACAAACTGTTTATTTCACAGTTGCCAACATTATGCAACTCTTTAGAAATATTCAGAAAAACAGATGTGTGGTACAAAAAATCCAGGATAGCCATGTCTCCTCCATGGACTAACTTCTGATCTCAGATCTTACAGGGAGCATCTGCAAAGCCCATGAAAGCTGACAGGAATTCCTGCTTTTTTATGAGAGAGATGAATTTAAGTACCTGATTTATTGGAAAAATACTTGAACACAATCACATCACACATTCTTACTTGATGTCTTTCAATATTTAAACAACTTAAGAACATAAAGAATTAATATTTCCAACTTGTAAGCAGCTTATTAGAAATCAATAGAGAAGATTTCCTCTTCTGTTTTTGGTTTTCTTAAAACAGTTGCACAGGAGAAAAAAACCCCATGTTGCACCACAATAGGTACTTACTGGCCTGCTGATCAATAGATGACTTAAAAAAACAATTTTATTGAGGTTCATAATCCTAAATTAAGGATTAGGCAGAGCCTTACCAAGAAAGGAAGAGAATACCCATGCCTCTTTGCATTAGAGATATACATATTAAAAGCCAACACCACTTCAGTTTAAAAAGACATGCACAGAGCTATGGATACTGTTATCCCTCCTACTCAGATGGAGTTCCATGGCATAACCCACAAGCAGGAAGTCCCTAGTAGTTAGTCTCAGTGGTTTAGGAAATACAATAGCTGCAGCTTCAGTTTCAGTTGTCCTCAGAGATAAAAAGGAAAAACCCAACAGTTCTAATTATTTTCTCATACCATCTCTTCCCCCACTATATACGATTCAGCCTTGAATTCCTGTGTGTTTTAGGAAGTTTTAAATGGGAACAAGCATTGGCTGGATAAAACAGCCTTTGAGAGAAGGAGGCAGCCCATAAAGCCTGTGTTTGTAAGACTGGTGTTACAGGCACACCAGTCTGATACCAGTGGGAGCTGATCTGGACCCACAGGCAGCAGTGGCAGCCTGGGGACAGTGAATACAAGCCCAGGTGTGGATGCAGGAGTGCCCAGCCCTAGCACCAGAGCAAACCCGAGGGACGACAGTCCTTGTGGAGGACGGAGAGGGGGATCCAGGGCTTGCTGCTGATCGGTGTTTCCACACCAATTCCTGGCTCGGGGGCACATTTCCTTCGATGGGAAGTGTGGCTGGGGCAGCTGTGAAGCGCGTTTCCACAGGAGCACTTTGAAGAGCTCACGAGGTAGGTGCGCAAAGCAGCCGCGACTTCCGTCTGTTTGTTGGGACCGCGCCCGGTACAGCGCAAACACAAACGGTAAATACTGCGTGAAACAGACAAGAGAAGTGTTAGACAGAGAAGTGACGGCGTGGGTCCGACCCGTCGGTGCAAGCCCCTCAGAGCCGCCTCTGCCGGGCGCTGGCGCCGGGCCCGGCCGTGCCACAGGGTTCGGCCCTGGGGCCCTGCCCTGCCGCCATCTTCCCTCGGGGCCGGGAAGGGAACCGCCTCCCGCGCGGGCTCTGCCCCTCGGCGCTGCCGCGGCGGCCGCTGCGACCTCTCGGTCCCGCTGCGGGGCGGCGGCCGCAGGGACAGCCTGGGGGCGGGAGCGCCTCTGCCCGAGCTGGGCCGCGGCCCCGCCGTCACGGGACAGGGGGGGGCGGGCGGGGCCGCCTCACGCCCGGGGCGGGGCCGGGCCGGCGTGAGGCGGCACACTGCGCACGCGCGCCGCGCCGACGCCCCCGGCACGGGGCTGTGACGGCGTAACCAAACCTGCGTTAGCCCCGCTCACCGAGGGTGCCCCGCCTGACGGACGCGCGGACGGACCAATGAGCGCCGGCGCTGCCGTTCGAACCGGCGGTGCCGGGGCGGCCGCAGCCAATGGGGTGCCGGGGGCGGGGCGCGGCGACAGCGCGTTCCCAGGCGCCTCGGCCGCGGCCTCAGTGCGCTCGGGGCGGTGCCGGCGCTCGGAGTGTTTGGGCCGCCGGAGCCGCGGGCGGGCCCGGCATGGGGGTGAGGTAGGGCCAGCCCGGCGCACGGAGCGAACGCGGCCGGCGGTTAGGACGGCGTGTGCTGCGCGGCGCAGGGACGCGAAGCCGGGCGGATGATGGAGGACAAGAAAGAGGAGGGCGAGGCGGAGATCCAGGAGCACGGGCCCGAGCACTGGTTCAGCAAGTGGGAGCGGCAGTGCCTGGCCGAGGCCGAGCAGGAGGAGGCGCTGGCGCCGGAGCTGCAGGACGAGGCGGCGGCGCAGCCCGAGCACAAGCAGCAGAAGCTCTGGCACCTCTTCCAGAACTCGGCCACTGCCGTGGCGCAGCTCTACAAGGGTGAGCGCTGCCGAGGGCCCGGGGCGGGGAGACGCGGCCGGGCGGGCGGCGGGTTCGGTGCCGGTGGTTGGGGGGGTGGGTCGCGGAGCAGCCGCGGAGCCGCCCGGTCGCGGGCAGTCCCGCAGCCGCCCAAAGGGTCTGGGCCGGCGGTCGGAGCCGCTGCCGGGCCGCGGCCGCCCCGGGAGGTGTCCGGGAAAACAAAATGGCGAGAGGGAGGGGGAGCCGCGGCCCGGACAGCGCCCGGCGCGGCCTCCGGGGCGGCTCCTGCGCCCGCCCGGCCCAGCAGCGGGGCCTGGGGTTGAGGGTTTGGCCGGAGCGCGGCCGCGGGGTGTTCGGGAGGGTCCGGGCGGCGGTGGGAGCCGGCAGCGCCGGGGAGGGTGTGGGAGGCCGGGAAGCCCGGCCCTGCCGGCAGCTCCCGACGCCCAGCCCCGGGAAGAGGCTCCGACAAAATGGCGAAGAGCGGGGCTTGTTGGGCTCATTGTGCGGCGGGGCCGGGGCGGGGGGGGGGGCCCGGCGGGCGCGCCCCCGGCGGGGCCGCCCCCGCCCGCCCCTGCCCCGCTCGGCCCCGATCCGGGGCTGCCTCCGGAAGGTGGAACAAAATGGCGAAACCTAACATGGCCGTTCGGAGCTGGTGCTCCAAAATAAACAGCGTGTGTCCTTCCCTCCCTGCAGACCGGGTGTGCCAGCAGCCGGGGCTCTCCCTCTGGGTCCCCTTCCAGAACGCAGCCACTGCGGTCACCAACCTCTACAAAGGTAAGGGGTTGGTCCCCTCCGCCCCGCTGCCCCGGCAGCCCTCCCCGCAGAGCCTCCTGTCCCGGCTTACTCATAAGCAGGGCCTGTTAATGTCTCTTATTCACCCTGATAAAATCTAACCCGAGACTGCTTCCTCAATCTTTCAAGTTTTCCCTGGGCCACTTTAGCTGACGGTAGCTGAATCTTTTCTGTTGCCTCATGTCAGTGACTAATGAACTTAAAAGCTGTTTTACTTCGAGATCCTTGAAAAAGGGTGTTTTTAACATGTGTCTGTCTCTCGTGAATTCAAGAGAAGCGTGCAATGGCTTATTAAGCAGTACTTAGATTCCCTGCATTTTGTGTATTTCATGGTGCCTTAGTTGTTGGGATGTCAGTATTAAGCCTGTACTTTTGTGGTGAAGCATAAGTTGGGTTTAGTGTTTGTAAAATTTTGCATAGATGTTATGTGGTGGAAAAGTTTTATCTTCTTGTGGCAGCGAGGCTTCTTAAGCAAGCCAGTTTATTTTAAGCACTATAATGTCATCATGACTGTGTCCAGGGTGGCTCTAAGAAAGCAGTGTTAGCCAGCACTTTGATAGGAGTGTGCTCTGCATGTGGCTGTGCTTTCTGTGCTGTTTTACTGTGTGATTCCGAACTCCGCAGTTCCTTGGGTTGTCACAGGAATTCTTGTCTGCAGGAAGAATCATTCAGTGGTTTTTAGTTTGTTTAAAATATTGTACCAAAATGATACATGTCAGTGAAGGCTTAAGTTGGCACAGTGTGATTCCCATTGTTACTCTGCCTTCCATTCCAAGGAAAAAGTTCCAAATTGTTTTTTTTCTGGCTTGTAGTTTGATTTTTTTTCTTTTTTGGTGAGTTGTGTTTTTTTCTTTTGCTTGATCTGTGCAGCATTATCTGGGCTTCTACCTGCATGTTCCTTCATTTGCTTCCAGTTTTCCCATTTTGGATTTGCTTTAAGGAGTTGAACTTAACATGTTTGTGATGGGTGATCAGGTTTCTGAGGGCTGTGGGACAGAGCAAAGAGGAAATGTAGGTGCATAACCCTCACTGCCAGGGATTTGACTCCTGCAGAAAGGGCTTCTTAGCGCTGTGTGTGTGTGTCAGCTCCTGTAAAGGGGCAGCACCTCACAGAGCAGGGGAGGTGCTGCCGGAGGGAGTGGGTCACTGCAACATGGTCAGGGACACCAGTCATTTGAGAATGGTGCTGGAATAGCAGCAGGTAGTGTTAATAAATTGGAATAATTACAGTCTACCTTTACAAATAGCTTGCTCTCCCTTACAGCATCTTTACCGTGAAGACTTGGGCTGTTTATTTCTGGTTAAAACATTTGATTACTTGTGCTCTAGGCAGAATGAACTCTGGTTTTTCTTGGCACTGTTGTGATTAACTGAAGGATATGTATATGTATGTGGTGATCAGCGAAACTAGAATTTAAGTAGGAAGCTGTCTTTAGTCAGGTGTAATGTAATGCTTCAAAAAGCAGCACCTGAAACACATCTTTAGGTGCTGAACTACCTTGGTCAGAGCTGCCATATTTCAATTTTCAGTTAACTTGCAAGGGGGTAGAAATTTGGTGAGAACATGGTAGAACCAGCTAAACACTGTCCTACCAAGCAAGTCTCTTTATGTGAATTTGCTTTCCTTAGTGAAGGTCTTAAAAAAAACCCCTCCTATTTTTCACATTGTTAGTAGTGCTTGTGTTTCGGAGGACTCTGTCAAACACTGGAGAAGTATTTGGTGTGGTGAACTGAACACCACAAACAGCCTCTTGCTTTGTCAGCTGGTTTCTGATCTGATAAATGTTCAGATTTTTGAGGCATCATCTTTTTAACAAGAGCAACCCGAGGAATTGTGCATAATGAGAATGCCATGATGTCTTGAATGTCAGCATTTTTTTTCTGAAAATAGTTTAGAAGTTTAATAGCATACCACATTGATGGTCTTAAGGCACGAATTTCTGATTGATGCTGGTGATAGAGGCCACATTAAAGACACTTGATTGTCTTCCAGATTGCACTAAAGAAGTGAAGGCATGGCTTGTAATGTAGAATTTAGAACTGAAGGCCACAATGAAAGTTTTAGGTGTGTATTACAGTCAGACTTCTGAATCTACAATTTATTTTTAAGAACTCTGTTCTCTAAATGTTAGTTTTGACATAGTAGTTTCAGAATATATGCAACCTGATGCTTTGCCAGTGTAAACTTTGTAAACAAAGTAGTTGTAGCTTGTACCATAAAAATCTCATCTCTCTCAGGGTAATGATGCTTGAAATTTCTCTAGGCTACATCAGCAGTCACTGTGTTTGACCTCATACCTAGTTCACAGTTAGCACTTTGTAAAGCATTCTCATACACAAAGAAAGCAGGTTATTGACGTAAAGTCTTGCTCCTGGCCCCAGAAGGACTCTCCTGGTACTTCAGGAAGTGATTAGAGGAATATGATCAGCTTCTAAATTGGCTCCAAAGTGTTTGGGTAGCTTTTACTGCCAGTGCATTGGAGTCTAAGCTGCTGTGGAGTATAAAATGGCAGGAGGAATAATCTGTTGTGTTGCCATTGCTTTCCCAGAAATTAGCATTTGGAAATGTAGCCTTTAGATTACAAAACAGTATAGGCAGAATGCTCTTAGAGTTCAAAAAAAGCAACATGTTAAGTGTACTTTATGTGTACCTGTACAGCTTACATTCCAACAGCCCCACGATTTAACTCTGCTCAGCTGGAGACATTTCTCTGTCTTGGTAGGTTGTGTTAGGCTTGAAGTGCTGCTCTTTGACAGTGTAGATTTCAGTGCGGTCTTTTATGGACCATGCAGGGGTGCCTTTAGAATACAACCCTAGGAATAGCATTTCACAGTGGTTCTCTTTGGGTTTTGAGTGTAAGAAAGCTTGATTAGATGTGTATGTCCCTGTTTGCCTGTAAACCAATATCTTGGGACAGCTGTTCTTAAGGAAACACCTTAATGTTCTGGGAAAATGGCTCTTACGTTGGACTTCATTAGTAAAGCAAGAGTATAAAAAGCTGTTTTAATCAGCTGTGCCATATTTTAAAAATGTCTGTGGAAATCAAGTAAACAAAGTTGGAGTGGATATGTTGATGTCTTCTCATGGAGCAAGAGCACCATAACAGTAATTTTCATGAAACTGAAATAGCTGTTGGCAAAGCTCTGATAGCAAACCTGTGACAAACAAGATGAGTGTAATTGTGTAGCAAACAGGATTTGTCCCACCTGTTACTGTGGTCTGAAACTTACTCAAACTAGTAGCCAGAAATACACTTCCTGAAGTTTGAAAGCAACTTAATACATGGCATTTAAGTCTTTTAGAGGCACAGTTATAGCTGATGTGCACAGGTGACTAAATCAACAGAGAATGGAATTGCATTTTTTGGTATTTGCAATTATTACAAACAGTGTGTTTGAAGCTTTTTGTATATCAAAATTGCAGTGGGATCTTAAATGGGGAAGGAAACTTTCTTAGCCTGCCTTTGTAAATGGTTTGCCTAACTGAAAGACATTGGGGACACTTGTGTTCTAACTAGTTTCAAAACTATGAGCTATGAATTGCCTCTGCAACTGAAGGTCAGCTGAGACTAGAAGAACTCTGAAGAAGTCTTGAGTTTTCTGACAATTCCTCCCCTATCAGAATGAAGAAAAGCAGTTATTTCTTGTTTTATGTGGAGGTTGCCTGTCTGTATTGGTGCACTTCAGGAGCATCTAAGTCTGTTGTCTGGCTTAATTACCTTCCTCAGACTGACAAGCTGTAAGAGTGTTTTTAATGTTAATAAACAGTGCTGCAGTGTTGACCTGAAATACAGTAAATGCTATTTAGGTGGTGCTGGAGTTGCTGTTGACTTTGTGACTCCTCACATTCTGTTTAGGTTTAATGGGACTCCGGTGCCAGTTGATTTACTAACCCAGCACTGCCTTATGGGAACAGGTCGAACATGTCCATACTCCTCCTTTCCCGTGGCTGACAGGAAGCCACACCAGTGATGTGCCATGCTGTGTCTTGCTGTTTGTAACACACTGAGAGACCTTTTCTCTGTCTTCTTGCAGAAAGTGTGGATGCCCACCAGCGAAGCTTTGATTTAGGAATTCAGATTGGCTATCAGCGGCGGAACAAGGATGTGTTAGCTTGGGTTAAAAAACGCAGAAGAACTATTCGAAGAGAAGACTTGATCAGCTTCCTATGTGGAAAAGTTCCTCCTCCAAGAAATTCTAGAGCTCCCCCAAGACTGACTGTAGTATCCCCTAACCGAGCTACTTCAACAGAAACTAGCTCATCTGTAGAGACTGATTTGCAACCCTTCCGTGAAGCCATAGCTCTGCATGGTAACAGTCATTTTTTCAATACTACTTGGTTAAATTTGGGTGGGGGCTCTTAAAGCATGCCTGGCTCTTGGCATATCATAACATGTCATGTACCTGGTGTTCGAGCTGAAGGTATCTCCTTATTGTCTGAGGGAGTTTTTAGGTGTATAAGGCATAGTCAAATATTTGGAATGAGGAAAAAGTATTGAATAAAAATGAAGTTTGGATCTGTAATATTCCACAGCTGTGAACTCACCAGTTAAGTATCAACTCTCGGTAGTGTTTTTGAAGCATGGAGAGACTTGGCATTCATACCAATGCTAAAGTAAACAGAATTCTTGGAAAATGGTAATACTGTGGTAGTAACAAGTTACCTATTAAGATTTGACTACTAGCAAATTTTCGGGGGCTTAGGGAGGGAATTTGATGTCTGAGGCTTCTGTCTCTAGCTCACTCTAAGACCTTTGTTATGCCCTGGATAATAAGGTTTAGCATTCTACTTAGTGCCCTGGAAAGGGTATTTCACTTGCACATTGTTGCAGTAACTGAGTCCTGTTCAGAATTTAAGTGTCTTCCAGTGTCATAGTGAATTTCCTTCCTTGCCATCACTAACAAGGTTGGTGGTGTATCTCTTGTCTTTCCAGATATGAATATTCCATAGCTTATTCTGTATGGGACAATTACTTAGCAAGTGATAGACAAATGTGTATTAGATTGCTCCTGAGCTAAAATGAGGCAGCTCACCTGTGGGTTTTATGCCTGTTAAAATTCAGAAGCGTAGCAGATATCTTTAGGTACAAATAGTAGACCATATCACGCTATCTAGAAGTGCAACCTAATGAAATTTTTACTGTCTCAGTATTCTCAGCGGGGGGTAGAATTAATAAGTTAGAGTGGAATCCTGAAAGTGCAGTCTTTGCTTCTGCTGTGTGTTGGTTTTTCAAGATGCATAAGCCAGACACTGTTAGTGTCTAGGTGGCAGCCTAATCCTGGTATTTTTGGCTGCTCTGTTGCCATTTAAATCAAGCATGCTTCCACCCAGTCGTATCAGTTTTGGTGGTTTTCCTTTACATATTGGAAGCTGGCTATAGAACTCTGGGCACCACTACTGCCTGTTCAGTAGGTGAAGTTGTTTTCATGAGAACAACTGCAGAAGCTGGCTCTAACTGTGATAAGCAATGTTTTCTGAAACCAGTTGAATCTGGTGTGCAGTTGGATCTAACTACAAAGGCTCACTTTTAGGTGAGAGTAAGCTTAGCTAGACTCACTTCAGCACAGCGGGGGCTCAAGCAGAGTAAACTCAGAGCCATTTTATTGGTAATATGGCTCTCTTTGTGTCCATGTATTGTTTCCTAGCATCTGCTTTGTACAGAGGTGGTTTTTGGAAGTCACTTCTCTATGTAGCATGGGAATCTGAACCATGATGTATAAAGTTATTTCATAACTTGATACAGGGTCATGAGGAAGTTCTGTGCTCTGTACTGGCACTGCAGGGACTAGAAATGCCCTCTTCCCCTTCATCAGCTGGTTGACAAGATTACATGTCAGTCACCTCCTGGATTAGGTTCTCCTGATATCAGTTACAATCTGGTCCTTGACACAAATGCTTTTGTGCTAATCCTTTAGTGACCAGGCTTGTATTAGGTCTCATAACTGTTTTTAGGTTATTGCCTACAATGTCTGCATTCCTCCAGCTTCTCCCCCTCTTTCCTTTAACGTTAAGGAAGTTGTGATTACGCCATCTCCCAAAGTAATTTCCCATTTATTGTAGGGCTTCTCAAAACTATGTTTTGATTTTGAGTCCTGTGAAGGATCTTCAGCTGTGTGTAGGGCTATGCTTATCTTACTTGTCAGGCTGTTTAAAAGTTCTTTGCTGCTTCTGGGTATTGTGAGGGAACATGAGAACCCGATGATGGTTCAGGCAAGTGTTCAGGACTAAGGTTTTGAGGGGAGTTTTTGACTGGCATGTAAAAGAGTGAGGCTTTGTTTTGTGCTGGTAGGCTTCCTGGTGGGAATGGAGTATTTCTTCATTAGTGATGTGAATGGGCTGAATTAGATTTGAGGAATAATGCTAAAACTTTGCTGCTCTCAGCAAGCCCTCTTTTGGTGAAGCAGGGGTAGATATGAATGATCTATGCACCAAATAAAGCTCTGTGGAAGCACAGTTGTTATATTGACCTCTCAGAAATAGGTACAAATACACATCTAAAGACTGTGGCATTATAACTTGCTGACCATCCTCTTTGATGGGGGAAAATCTCTTTTTTTTTGATCATGTAACCCCTAAATGCATCGTAAGCACATCTGAAAACTTTGACAGAAGCTGTGGTAACAAAGTAGCTAATAATTAAATATTTCCTGGAACATCAAACACAACTCTAGGTGTGTGCCCTAGACCTAAAACACTAGAGAAGACTATCCTTTATGTATCAGTGCAGTCTTTAAACTGTATGCTGCATCTGAAATGTGTTAAAATTGGATTTTTAGCCTTCCCTCTTCTGTCTCCAGCCCTGTTACCTCTGACCCATATTACAGCTCTGCAAGGTAGTTGACAGCTTTGTTGACAAAAGCTAGGGATTTTGAACCCAGAATTGAATCTTGTGATACTGGTTATCACAATCACCTTGTGTCTATCTACCTTGATTACCTTGTAATCTTTGTACTACAAGGAAAATTCTTCTTTACTGTTCTGCTTTCAAGCCTTTTATGGTAGCTAAAAGCAAAATTATCATGACAAAAACCTAAACATGAGAACGCTTAAGGGGTATGGGATCTTCCTTTTCTTTCAGCTCGAGGCATGTTGTGTGCTGTTACACTGAAATCTTTAGTGTAACTTCGGGGTACTTAGAATGAGTTATTTGGAACTAAGTAACCTCTTGAGAGAGTAAACTCTGGTAAACAAAATCTTTGCCCTTAATATCAGCTTTCCATTATTAGTGTGCTGGTGGGTAACCTTTGAAATAGAGACTTGGAACTGTGAATACTTTAAAAGAAGTTAAAGTCTTTGAGAGAAGCTAAGTACTTAGTCCAAGGTGATACATGTTTAACTCTGAAGTGCTAGTGGATTTTTCTGTAGCTTCAAGAACTACACATCTAATGCTTGGTGTTTTAAGATGTGGCAGTGGAAGATAGGTAGCTCAAATATAGAGTTGGGTTTTTAACTTCAGCAGTCCCTGAACTGTCATTGCAATTAGTGAAGGTGTGGATGTATCTTCACCTGCTCCCTGGATGTGTTTTGACATACCCAGTTCTGTAAGAGATGGGTTTCAAAGGACAGAATTACATCAATCTCAGCTAATTGTCATAAGACTCCCAAAAGCTGCCTGTGTGCCTGGCTGTAGCATACCAAGTCTTGTGGTACTGATGTTTGAAAGATATTTGGTCCTCTAAGATGGGATGTGCTCCACGTTCACAGCCCATTCTCCCACCTTAATGTGAGAAAATGCTATGATGTGAGGAGGGGAAAGAAGCAAGCTTGGAAAGGCAGTGCTGAACTGCATGAGACTTAACCAAAAATTGAGTGAATTAAGGAAAAAATTAGGGCAACAGTACAGTGAGAGGGAGTGTTAGTTCTTCTCCTCAGCTTTAATGTTGCTGTATATCATTCATGTGATTCACTCTCTCTGGGCAGGAGGAACACTTGCATGTAGAAGTGTGTGGCTTGGCCCCTTAAAAGCCTGAATTTCCACCAGGCCTTCGCATCTGCTTCTCAGAATACTAAACTGTAGTTTAAACCACGAGCACTTAGCAGAATATAGAAGCAGCAGTTGGTAGAAGAGGGGATGGGAGAGCAGAGTTCAGATTGGTTTGGCATAGTTTAATTTAAAGGTTGTGTGTATATATAGCTGTGATGGAATTGTGCATTGGTATGTGCTGCTAAAACTTGCTCTTTGAGCAGTACTGTGAAAGGGTGGGTATGACATAGGGGAGTGACAAGGATCTCTCTGCATGCCATTTTGTATTTATCTGGGGTTATTAACTAATTCCTGCTTTAGTCACACTTATCTAAGCGTGAATGTTCCTTTTGATACTTCCCGATTAAAACTTCTGGAAAACAATAGTTAATACTATTACTATACTGAGCAGTGGTTACCCAGTATATTCTGCTGTGGTAGTGACCTGAATAACTCACTCATTATAGATGTGGTTATGGTGCAGATGAAACAGCATTTACAGATTGTAAGGCAGTGTTGATAAACTTGCTGATTTTGAGTTGACAGTTTTAAGTGTTTCATACTCCACGAAACATGCTTTTAGCCAAGCATTTTAATCACTTGATAGTTTTGGAGAGTACTTAGTTATAAATTAGCTAATACTGGACACAGTTCTTTCTATACTGCAGCTCTTTCCAATAGAACTATAATAAATGCCTTTAGAATATAGCTGCAGATAAGAGTTTTTTGTAAAATTAACTGGCTATGAAATGTCATATTGATGATGACTGAAAGTTATTACAGGAATGGGAATGTAATAAGTACTTCAAAACATTTCAGATATGCCCTCCACTTCAGTCCTTTCAAATTTAAAAAGGGGGTAAGAGCCATGTGTGCTTTCTTAAAGGCCTCTAGTAATAAGGGACATGTCCCTGATAGGAAGGAGTGGGAGACCTTCAGAGGTGGTCACGAGATTGGGAAAGAAGTAAAGACACTTTAGCAGCTGCTTGGATCTCTGTCCTCTTGTGTAGACAAAATTGATGTGCCTGTGATTGGGTCTGATTAATCACAGAAATTTGGGGTTGTGAAATGGTGTTTGCTGACAGTCGTGTCATCTTACTACTCCCTACTGTCAGTTACTGTGTGGTTTACTGCTTTAAATGCTGAAATGCTTTGGGAAGACTTCTGAGTCCACTGAAAGCTTAAACTCAGAATAATTCACAGTAAAATGGGTCTCTGAGACTTCCTCTGCATTGCAACAACTTTCCAAGAAAAAAAAGTAACTGTGGAAAGATGTTTTCATGTTTTCTCTGTTGACAAAAAGTAGATGTTTTGAGCATTGTAGATTGTCTTCAGAGATGTTGCTTCCACGAAATGGCATCTTGATTTTGAGTGCATGCCTTGAGTTTGCTTTGACTCTTCCATGTTGGCTTCATTACCCAATCCTAAACTGTGGGCTAAATGTTTCATTTGGCAGTTCTGCTCTCCTGGTTGGTGTATGGTGCTGTGTCATATGTTAAGTGCCAGTAAATGATACCAGATTGTCACCCAGTCTGTTACACACTCAGTAATTACTCTTACTGGTACTAAATACCTGTATGAGATGCAAGATTAAACTGCACCTCGAAGTCCATGCTGTGATGCAATATCCTTGTATTCCTATCTCTGTAGAAATTAATTCAAAACTACTCTGCTGCCTTTGACACTAAGTTTGATTGAAGATTTCAACTTTGAATTATCTCCTGAAGGTTGTTTGTGTATTTAAATGTACAGCGATTCATTATTATATAAATATTAGAATGTTAATGACTGCTTTGGGCATTGCTTGTGAACCTTGGCAGTCTGATTTTGAATATGCTTCAGCATATTAAAGGTGCATCTTTTAACTGACTTCTTGTATCCACTATTTTAAAGAATGCTTGTTACTTGAAAAGTCTCCACTTAAAAAAAAACATAGTTTTTGAGTGATGCCACAAATATCTTTTCACATCACAGTTCAGTTTTGGGGTTTATTTGGAATAACTTTTCTCTTACTTGGGCACTAGACGTAATGAAAAGAAGTCATGATAAAACTGATTTAGTATGTTGGCCATTTGGTTATGGGTTGTATGATATAAATTACTGAAAGTGATGTAAATAGTTTTCTCTGAGTGGAAGTAACAACAGTGAACTTTCATGTTCAAAGCAATTTTGTTTGCAATAGTGATGGGGGAATCTCTGCAGTCAGTTTGGATTTGAAATAATGTCACCTTCTGTGCACTGTCAGATTTTTTTCCAGTTTAAATGTACAGGATGAATAAATGTGTTGTGTTTTTTTTTTTTTCCCTAATGTATGTCATGACAGTTGAAATTAAACTACTGTTTTCTTTGAATTGTGAAGTGATTTGTTACCTGCCCAAATTAAAGGACATTGGTAGTTTATACAAGTTATGTTACCTGAATTGGCTTTTTGCTCATACATCCATGTCCTCAAGTAGCTGCTTTGCTTTCTTTGGTGGATGTATAGAAACTTTTCGTAATGGTTTACAATTTGAGCTTGACCTTAATCCGGAGAGTACTGTCACAGAGCTTGTTCCTGAATTACCTGTTCACGAAAACAGCTTCTGCTGTTTAAATGCTTTCTGCCATTGTGAATGAAAGGTGATTTTGGATATTAATAAAATCTGCAGGGTACATGTCAGAGTTCAGGCCAGGCTTCTGAGCTGTGTTTGAACATCAGGCAGAGCTCTAAGCAAAAGCTCTAAGAAATCAGCAGTGATTAGTGGCTGTTTCTGCTGGTTGCATAATGCCTGACCTGTGTAAAAGTATTCCCTGTGCTGTTACAAGTTCTAAACTTTAAATGTCCATTTAATAGTAATGTTCAACAGAGTGATATTTGGTGGCCTGTTCCATCCTGACATGTGTATCAACCTGCCATTGCTGCAGATGGCTCTAGAGTTTAGCTTTTAATTGAGGTTTCTGGGGACTGATTCAGTAGCAGATATAGATCTGCTGTTCTTTATCTTCCTGCATGACTCTTGCTTTGGTAGTTTTATTTCTAGGGCCAATAGGTGTTTTTGTACTTTCCTAATAATATTCAGATTTGAAGGAGTTATGATAGCAGAGATGTTTGTCTTATCTCTGAGCTCCTGTTTATGTACAAATACAGCCTGAATTCCAAATTGAGAAGAGTAGTTTGGCTTTCATGTGCTAACCCTTAGTAAACTTACATTTTGGAATGTCCCAGTTTTGCAAAAAGTATAACATAACTGAAGATGAAGCTTAAATTAGTATGAAGTTCATGGTTTTCTTTTTATGGCTTTGTTTCTACAAGAAATGAACTTCAGTTTTAATTAAACACTAATAATATGAACACAAACCACCCTGTGTACTTGCAGGGTTCCTGTGACAGCGTTTTGGATCAGATCTGTCAATAGCAAATTTTGGGTGATTGTCATGTGTTTTTCCTTACATATTTGTTATTTAATTCACTTCTGAATTCTGATAACACCAGTGTGTTGGCTGTTAGCCTCAGCCGTGAAATAAAGCTCTTATTTAAACACTAGTTTTGGTGTACACTTGTGAGATATGCTGTCATACTGCAGTTTTCTTGAGAATTGTGGTGGCTGAGGGAGTGAAAGGGAGCAGTGTGGTGGTGTTGAAACAAGACCAAGCCAATTCAGCCTGGAAATTCCTTGGTAAGACTGTGTAACTCTTGGTCTGGTGTAAAGCCTTTGTTTTGAAATTGTCTGCTCTTGAGTATGTACATATTTTGAATAGCATGGCATGCTTATGCAGCTGGTGTTTGCCAGTGTGCTGCTACACCCCGGTGTGTAAGCTCATTTTTAATGTCAGAAAAAGCAGTTCTACCAGTCACTAGATTCTTACATGGACTAAAAGCTGAGAAGGTGTGGTCTGCACTTGAAATAAAAGCGTGGTACAACCAGTAGGATGAAGTGCCTTTAAGCAGAAGTCGGATAAGTGTCATCCTTTCTGCCGCAGGTGGGAAATGCTCTTTCTTTGCTGTGTGACTTTAATGGTGTTTCTCTCTTTCCCCAGGTCTTAGTGGTGCAATGGCTAGTATAAGTGTTCGCTCAAGTACCCCAGGCTCGCCTACTCACGTGAGCAGTGGCTCCAATGCTAGTCGAAGGAGAAATGGACTCCATGATGTTGATTTGAACACTTTCATATCAGAAGAAATGGCACTCCACTTGGACAATGGTGGAACTAGAAAGCGTACCTCAGCCCAGTGTGGCGATGTCATTACAGACTCACCAACTCATAAACGCAACAGAATGATCTAAACTGCAAAAATTTCAAACCCACCATGCTGCTTGAAAGCCACTTGATCCTCAGAGTACTATTGAAAAGGAAACATGAGGCCATCTTTCCATATTCACTGTTTAAGATTAATTCAATAAATGCCATAAAGGAAATTTTAGATATTACATTAGATGCCTCTTGTAACTGCGGCTTTCTTAAACTATATTCTTAGCAGAGGACATCAGATATTGTGTAGTAGTTAGCAAGATCATCATAGGCGAACATGTATCTGTTCCAAGGCTAAAAGTGACCTTACTTGTATTATTAAAGGGAAAGGAAATTTCAGATGTTTATTTGGCTATAGAATGCTTTTTTTTGTCCTTTATTTCCTGCTTTGAGTATTTGCTTAAACAGTATTGCCAGTTTGAAATTGTCTACAACATGACTTGGCATCTTTGTCAAAACTGCAGGCTTCCATTTTTGCAGCACTGTACCATGCACCTAGTTTCTGTATAGTAACAGTGTGCAAGTTATAAATATTGGACTGTACCCTTTTTAGTTTTAAAAGCAGTTGATAATTCTGGTGATTGTGTGATAATGTAAAGAGGTGCTATGATGGTCATGCAATTAATACTTAATATTGAATCAATACAAGGATCTTTATTGGATTCACTTTGTGTGTTCTAGTGCTCTGAAGTAGCAATATTAAACTTTTTCCCAATTAACTTCATAGGCTTTTAAATCAGTTTGAGAAAATATATGTACTTATTGGTATTATCCTCGTGGTAATCATACACAGTGCAAACTGCACCAGTGCTGACCTAAATTTAGAGAAAAATGTCCTGTAATTGGAAAATAGGCTTTTCTGTTCGGTATTAGTGAAGGGTAGGTTTTGTGTACACCCATATCCTATTTTACATTTCTTGTGAAGTAATTGCCCATTGCTGGGGAGGGGTGGGAGGAGAGGGAATGTGGGGAATAGTTGGAAAAGGGGTGTGTTCTAACAAGTAAGACTTCTGGTCACATGTGGAAACTTGGACTAACTTAGACAAGATTCTGTGCAATGCCATCCCCTTCGGGAGGGAGTGACATGCAGGTTCTGTGAAGTGCTAAGAAAATAATTTAAAACTGGAAGTTGATTATAAAACTCTGGATAAACATGCCGTAAGGGTGAATTGAAAAGGATAAATGGCTTTCTTTTTGTGTTTAGCTTACATTCATAGGATTGAACTCTGGCTGCCATAACTTGAGCATAATCTAAAACTGAACTAGAGATCAAGACTGATCTGCTGCAAATCCGTTTCTGAGTGGGGGAGGATATATGTCAGTCTCTATATGGAGTGTCCTGACTGGTTCTATATGTAGATGCAGGAAGCTCTGGCCTTCAGGGCCTCAGCCTCTGCCTAGGAGAAGGATAACACAGGAAGAATAAGAAAATTAAGAGCTCCAAACCTGCACGTTGGGAAGGGGTATTTAGTGAGGTGATATGCATGCTTTAACTGGAAGCATAGACTGATTCTTGGATCAAATGTAGCTATGCTGGATTCACAGTACTAAAAATTGTGTTTTCCAGGGGCACCTTGGGCTCTCCATGTTAATACACAGCTCTTCAAGATTTTTGCTTATGCGCTTGTAGAGTCAGATCTCTTGCATTATCTTTCCTGTGTGAAGCAGACTTCACTGTAGGTTTGCCCCTTTTTGCCCCTGGTATCCTCTCAGCAGTGTCTGTAGTCAAGGCAAGACAGCAGTGCTGTGTGAGATACTCTGAATTCAAGATGCTCCATTAAGAGCATGATTTCCTTGCCTTGTGGTGCTTCCATCACATTTCTTTACATCAGAGTCCTTAAAGATGTCAGCAGTTGCACAATACTGTAGTGAGAGGCTCTGTAGTTTATGGACAAACTGTAAGAACTGTCCAGAAGGGTAAGAACTGCTCAAACCCCCACCTGTGTTACGTAGCTGAACTTGCACATCACTCAAAGACTCAGTATACATTAATTTCAGTTACTGCTATAACTACAATTCATAAGATTTAGTTTATGTAAGATATTAATACTGCATAAAGCTAGTTTTCATTTGGAGACTGCATTTTCAACAAAGATTTTGAAGATGGTATCTAAATATATCTGTTAGTATTTATTAGACTGTTGGCAGAGGGATTTTTTTCTGTTCTAAAGAAAAGTCTGGAGTCCTGATCAGAAAGGACACCTGTGAGAGCCATTCTTCAGCTCTTCTGTTTATTTGTTAACTGGCTTGTACAAGTAAGATGTTTATGCTCTGCCACTTCTGACACACTCTACTACTACGTGTGGTAAAGGTGACATCGTGTTGGTATCAGTTCTGCATATTGAACTGTAGCAGTGCTGCAGGTCTAAGCCCAAATACACAGAGCCTGGTCAAATTACTTCTCCTCTTCCTTACAGTGAAACAAATCTTGTTAATGCATTCAAGCATTAATTCAGTCTAGTACCATCTAAAACTAAATTTGTCTGGCTTTTTATTTAATTTGTGCCATTTTTCTTTGAAAGAAAGCAGGCTTAGATATTAAACTGGTTGCATTAATGTGTTTTTTTTTGGTTTTGTTTTGTTTTTTTGCTTGTACCTTAAATATTTGGCCACTTTTTGATTGTTTTTCATTTAGTCCCAACTAAATGTTGTTTGTTCTTTGACCTCTGCCAGATTGATCGAAAATGCATGTATTCACCTGGTAAACACAAGGAAAACAGGTTGTCTCTTAAAAAAAAAAAAAAATAAAAAAAAGTCCAGTACCTGTTGCTTTGAAGACTTATTTCTTGTGCCAGTGTAGAAAATTGATGTTCTGGAAATAGCTCTCAGCTATTATCGAAGCTGTATCTCCTGGAGCCAGAGGCAAGTTGATTTTCAGTAAGAAACACTGACTTGAGAACTGTTTAGTTTGGTAAAAATGGTGCTTCCTTTTGCTTTCTCCTATGAATGGTAGAGTTGACCAATCTCTTCTCCATGTACATCCAGTCTAACATGAATGTGCGGCAGTTACATAAAGTACATCCTGCACTGAAGCTACTGAGCTTGGCTTGCTTATTAATGAAGTAAGTTTTAAATGTTAAATTTAAATCTATATTACAATAAAGTAATGCAAAAATGATTTTGGCTGAAATTGAAGTCCTGCAGTTAAACTTACTTTTCAAATGTGGTTTACCCAGCTGGAGTAATAGAAACTCTAAGTCATAATAAACCTAATAAAAAAAAAAAAACTACAACTGGTCAGGCTGCTTTGTAGTTCTTTAAGTTTCTGAGTAACCATCAGTAACCCTGGAGAAGATGTGGTTAGTGTGAGCTGACAGGCTTCCTTGGTTCTGCAGAGCTGGACTTCCCTTGAGGAATGCAATTTGGTGGCTGTTCAGTTGACTTTACACACAGGTTTTTTCCTTTGTCTCTGACTAGTGAAGATACAAAGAATTGGGGTGTGCTGTTCCATTTGTACAAGATGTTCTGCAATTTCACATCACTAATACTTAAAAAAAGCACCTTAAAGAGATCTAAGTGGCATAGTTCTAGGAAGTTAAGTGGTATTGACTTCAATAGTAGAGCTTTCCAGTCTCTTGCGAAAGACTCTTTGGACTTAAGTGAAATCAGGTGCTTTAATTAATTAGGAGCATTTCCTGCTTTATGTGGGTGTCCCTAAACCTGCAAACTATTTCCCGCTTGCTGTATCAGCAGGTTTTAGAACTTCATTATGAAGGAAAGCTTTATTTCACAGGGGCTTTTAAGTTAAAAATGTATCCTTTTAATTAATGTTAACATTTTTCCACTTACTTATCCAGTGAAATGTTCCAGCAGGAAATTAAAAAGATGCTTAAATGGCTTCTAGAAAACACCATCTTTCAACTGTTAGCCTAGAGCTAAACAATATTTTGGCAGAAATGAGGAATGCACGCCTGACTTGTTCTGTGGAGTTCTCTGTACCAGGTGGGGCCAGTGTGGTTGTTTGGGGGAGCCCTGTGGGCTGCTCATTCCAGAGCCTCTGGTTATGCAAGGTCAGGAGGCAGGCCCTGACACTCAGCAGTAGCTGTGCCTGTCTCCAGCCAGGTAACTCCTGGGGATGGTTTGGGGCCGGGGAGCTCTCGGAGCCCAGGGTGGAACAGCTCTGCGGTCAACGCTGCTGGGTGCTTTGTGCTGCCCTTCTCTCCCTGTGCCCCGTGTCAAAAGGGCAACTCGAGCTCACAGGGGTAGTAGCGAACAATCCAACCAAATTCTCTTCTGTGCAGCATGGAAGCATAATCAAGCCCTGGGTTAGTGGGGTTTTTCTATATAAGTGATGGAAGCCAAATGTTTCTCAGTGGGTAAGGAGAGTTCAGCATTTCCCTTGTGGCTCTGGCCAGTGATGCCGAGCAGCGTCTCTCTGGGTTTCAGAACACCAGGACTGTTCATAAGGGCTGTGTCCTCACTGACCGTGGTGGGGGAGTGCACAACCAGTGTGATCTTGTTGGTATCTGGTGTGAGCCCACTGGGCAGACACTGATTTGCAGAAAATCTTGAACTTCAGTATTAAATGCATTGATCAACTGGTTAAAATAGCATCTAAGACCAGCGATAGTCATGCTTTGGAATATTTCACCATTCTTCTATCAGATTTAAGTTTCACAGTGAAGCTGCTGGATGCTGCAGAACAGAGAGCTATGCACTAAAGGAAATCCTGGGGTCCCGTTTGTGTCATCGTGATGTAACACTGTCACATCTTTGCCAGAAAAACTCATGATGCTTTTCCAGCTCTGAAACTCAAGCCACAAGAATTTTTTTCCAGTATTTTGAACATCTCGTGTCCTTTTCACAAAGCATCAAAGCAGAGGATACAAAATGTTTGCATTTAAAGTAGGTGTGCTAACAACCTTGTGCTGTTTCTCCTGGAGTTCTGAGGGGGCACTTCCATCTCCTGCCCACACAGCCCTGTGTGCCCCTGCTCAGAACAGACCAGTGCCCACAAGTCCAAAGGTTAGTTTGTTACTTTCCCACGTGTTTTCATTTTTATATTGCTGTCTGAACCTAGCCTTCTTGTTTTGAAGTGAATTCCTTGAGTCTCATCTATGATGCAGTATGCAAGACCAAGAGTAAAGTGGTGAGAAAATAGTTCTGCTGCTTAACTGAGTAATTACTTGATCTTGTACGGTTAGTAACTCTAGTAGTCTACAGTGTTGCCTCTCTGCAAAAGGATGATCTTTAGATCACTTTCAACCACAGAAATCTCTGCATCTTTGGAATGCTTTAGGCCAGTCTTGTGGTTATTTTTGAAAAAATACCTACTGTGCTTTTTTGAATATAATTCAAATTTCAAAGCTCTGGGGAGAGAGCTTTGCCACAAGTTGGCAGCAGTGATAGTGCCTTATCTGTTTCATAAACCACAGCTGAAGATCACTTTTGTTGAGGACAGCGTTCATTTTCTGCAGCCTGTTTTCCTTTTGTCTCTGAAAGCACCAACAAAATGAAACAAATGGTTTGTGCTTAGAGGTGAGTGAACTTCTCAGCTAAGGGGGACCATCTTCTAGAGGCTTGTGTTGAATGCCCTGCCAATAATCCAACTGTTTATTCTACTGAGGGAACTATAGTTTGTATTTTTTCTTTCATCTCTTAAGCTTTTCTGATGAAAAACTTTTGCAATTAAATCTGTTTTTTTGTGGCTACATTGAAAGAGCATCTGTGATCTCCCATGGCAGTCAGGCTTTTTTCCATTCCCCGGAGAAACTGTTGTCATTAATGTGAATCACTGGAGATGCGTTTCTCTCTGCTAAAATGGATTTTCAAGTCTTCGACTTAAATGATTGCAGTTTTCAGAGTAGGGATGTGTTGAAGATGAATGTTGGAGTTGCAGTCGTGTGTGCTGCAGATGACAGTGCAGGGGTGCAACTCATTTGGAGTCTTAGATTATTCATTAAAACCTGATTTGTCTCCATCTGCTTGCCCTGTAACACCTTCAGATCTTGCCAAAATCCTAGATGCATTTTCCAAGATACAGGCAAATTGTCTGTAGAAATTTTCCAGGGAAAGGAGTTCAACATATTTAAATCCCAGCAACTGGGTCTTCAATAGTTTCAACAGAAAAGGTTCTGAGAGTTCCCTCAAAGCAATTTTTCAGGTTGATTTGATCTTTCCTGAGGCACGACCCACAAGCCTTGTCTGCACTTTGTTTTCTTTCTCCTCTGTGTTGACTGTGGCCTGCTCCAACCTCTTTTGCCCAAGAAGCTTCTCCCTGTGGTGAAATCAGTGTGTCTGGAGGTCCAGGTATTTCTAGTAAGTGCTTGTACCTGAGTTTTGGTGTTTTAAATGAACATAATCTCAGATTCCCCACAGGTCATAGGGCTGGAAATAATTGTAGACTCAAATGGACACAGCCCAGAGCATCCCGTTCTTGGGCCTGCTCTGGGCAGAGATTGGACCAGGTAACCTCCCAGCCCCCCCTTCCACCTGAATTAGCCTAGGATTTGCTCTATACTGTCCTTGTCTGTGCAGTTCTGTCTGTGAGGGGGTAAAGGCACTGGTTGATGGTGCCCAAGCAACACCTGCTTCTCAAAGAGCAACTGACCACAGATGAGAACTTAAGAATGGATGAATTTTCCTCTCCTATGAGGCACACTCTGGAAACTTAAAGGTTGTTTATCAAAATTGCTACTCCATAACCTCCTAAGGACAGGCAGCCCTGCAGAGCAGAAACTGATCCCAAATTTGACTGTGAATTTCTTGCCTCCAATCCCATGCATTTCAGGTTCAGAGTCAAGTAACAGGTGCTGTGCTGGGAGGCAGGAAGATGATGGCTCTAAAAAGTGGTGATATGCTCTTACTGCACTGAGTATCTCATTGCTTTGAGGAAAAAACCCCATACTGCTCTGGCACAAAAATGGAGTTTTGGTCTGAAGAATGTGCAGCTCTGTGTTGGCTCTCCATGGTCCGTGGTGCAGGGCAAGGTGGCAGCAGTGCTCCTGCCAGGAGAAAACATGAAGCACCAGTAATTTTCATCTGCTTTCTCTCCAACCTGCCTGGTGAGCACTCAGGTAGGTGGGAATAAGGATCTCTTGAAGGAATATGAAAAGGGCCACCAGGGGCCATCACCTTGAACTTGCCCTTTCAAGTGTTATCTATAAATATGGTTCCCCAGAGCAATCCATCTGGCACCCTCTAATCAAGCTCATCATGATCTCAGATAAAACTGCTGTCAAGTGGAGCCAGATCTTCATCTGCTTTATGGATCTGTGCCCATTTCCACTGCTTGGGAGTGAGCTGGAGGAGCTCCTTCCCATGCTGCAGGGAAGCAGAGGGGTGACTCTCCCAGCAATGCAGGACTGCAGTTCACTGCTCTTTGCAGCGTGCAAAGAGAGGAGGAGGAGGGAATCCAGGGCAGAGATTGTGTGCCCTGTAAGTCCCACATGGTGGTGAAGCCCCTGGTTTTTTTGGGAGCCTCACCCCAGTGCATATCCATAATGTGGCAGTGAACCAGCTACCGCCTAAACATCTTTAAAAAGCAGCATGAGTCTCCATATTAGCAGGTGGAGAAAAGGCAAGGTGGTATGGGCAGTCTGAGGTGTGGGGAAGGAGTCCTGGCTCTCCCAGGCTCTGGAGTTTTGCTGCTAGTGTTTTAGCACAGATTTTCTTTCACAATGTGGCGCCCAGCAGGTTGTGCCAAGGGCTGTGCTGCCTGCTGTGATGGCAGGTCTGCATCCCTCCCCTGTGGATTAGCTTTCTAACACTGCTTTTGCCTGCTCATTTGACTGATAAGGAGTTGATGCTTTTTTAGCTGATGAACTCTTAAGATCATCAGATGAACAGAACTATGCAACAAAAAAATCTTGACTCTACTATCAGTATTCATATCCTTAGAAGAGCAGTGTGCTGTCATCTTTACCTTGTTAAGATCAAAATCTATCTTGACAGCCTGCTTGCCTACTCTCTCAGTGGCTGAAGGCAACTTTGCAGGCCCTTGGAGCTGAAAATGTCGCTTCTTGTTAATCCTCTGTGTTTCCTGCATTTAAACTTTCAGATGTATCACTAGAACTGGTGTAATCTCCATAATCATAACTTTATTATACAAGAGTAACTTTATTATACAAGAGTAACTCTTGCCTATGTAGCCCAAAGTAAACTCTTCTCAGACAGCAGTGAAACGGGTGACAAGATGTCCAAGATGCTTCTCAGGTGATCTGGTACAACCTGTGGCACTGCCCAGCCCAGCTGGGTGAGGCTCAGGCTGGTGCCTTGGTCACCACAGGGTGGTGCATGAGGCAGCAGATGGAGTGACACTGTGTGCTTTCCCACTTCTGCCGCTTGTGTCTCATTCTGCTTTTCATTTGTGGATGTATTGTGTCCATTATCTGCCAGGGTGACACTTAATCCATGCAGTAAATTCCAGGCTTAGCATTTCACATAATGAAACTGGTAATATATTGCAAATTAAACAACATTATTTGCTCTCTCTTCTTTTCTCCCAAGTTTGTTTCCATACAGGATGTGCTCAAGAAATGCAAGATGGAAAAAGAAAATCAATAGTCATTGATGGTAAAATATTAATGTTCCTTCTGAGTGGGAGTGGAACAGAGTGCTTGCTTTTCTTCTGGGGAAACTCCCTCCCAGGAGTTCACTGCAGCTATGACTGCAATACTGCAGGGTTTGCAAGTGAAGCTGGAGAGCAGAGAGTAGTGCCAGCATGGGCAGAGAGAGAAAAGTCCGGTGTGAGTGTCCTTCCCTGGACTCCTTGGAGCTCTCTGACAAACCTTGCACAGTAAATGCTGTGTAGTGACTGTTCTTGTGTCAGTGAGGAAATGGCACCCACTGCATGGGTTCTGGAAAAATCCTGGGTGTGCATACACTGCTGTTGGGTGGATGTAACAGGAATGTCCCTGCAGCTTCTGCTGGCCAGCACTGTCCCATGCAGCCATCTCCTCCTGTGAGCCCTGTTCCAATATCTGCTTCATGCGGTGGCCTAGCGGTTAAGATGCTGGTCTCTCAGCGCCAAGGCCACAGGTTCTAATCCCGGTCCCCCGGGTAGATGG
>JAWWLV010000035.1:5411505-5432281 GCA_035041135.1 Platyrinchus mystaceus
ACCTAAAAAATCCATTGCGCAGGCTTGAAAGGTGGGAACACCTTTCCCAGATCTTCGTTCGTGAAGACTGGCCATTACTGGGGAGGCTCCTTGGCTGCAACTGTCCTGTTATCTGGGTATCGAGAAATAATTAGGGGAGCTGGACAAGAGGTGTACCAGTACTGAAACAACTAAAAATATTTTAAAGTATGGGCAAGACTTAGAAATGATTACACAGTGAAGTGGGCCGAAGTTCCCCCCGTGTTGAGGGTGTCACCCCTACCCAGCGGTTCAGCCCTCCCAGTAGGTTTATTGCCATTATGGTGCCAGAAAAGCACGTTGGTTACACCCAGGAGCAGACTGTCCCTGTGCTCTTTGCATGCAGCCTGGCAGAGCTGGCTCTGTCCTTGCTGTGGTGGTATGAGGGGAGCCGGGCCCGCCTCCAGAAGTGCTTGGTGCTCACACCGTGCACCTTTTGTTCAGACTTCCAGAAAAATTTCTTTTTAGGTGGAGGCCTTCAAATGGGATTTATGTGAAACCCCACCAGGCGTGTGCTGGTGCGGATTTCCCAGCCCATTCCTTGGGTGCTGCTGCCATCTAGGGTGTGAGCCAGCAGAGCCTTAGTGCTTGCCACGGACACCCGCGGCATTATCACACCATCCACAGCCTTATCACACCATCCACAGCCTTATCACACTGTCCACAGCCTTATCACACTGTCCACAGCTGTCTCCTCAGGGTTTGCTCCTGAAGAGCTCACAGACACCCAGACCAGGGTCCACGACGGCTGCTAGGTCTGAGCCATGCTTGAGGGTTAAAACATGGACATGTTATCTTACTACAATGTATTATTCCTAGGAAAGAGCTGCATAAACAACTGCAGTGGCTGAGATGTTATTGTGGTGTTGGGGAGATGGGGAAGAGGTTCCTGGCATTGCCACGAGCTCCCTGGTGTTGTGGGTGCTGCTATATCTGTGTGCCACAGACATGGTGACCCCACTGAGCCCGGCGTGAGGGGCCCTGGGCTCACATCAGGCTCTTGCACCTGACTGGGCAGCTTTATGGGTTTGTTTAAAGGTCCCTGTGCAGACTGTCAGGGTCTGTGGAAGGGGTTAGAGGTGGCTGCAATGACTCTTGAGAGCTGAGGGTCCTCTGGAGCAGACCTTGCCCATGGCGTGTGTTCCCCCTGGGCAGAGCCTGTGCACCGTGCTGTGTTCTTTGGTTTTGTGTTAAACAGGCCTTTTCTGTAAATCCAACAAGTTTTCACACACACTTAGAAAGTGAGCCAAAACCAGTCTGTGGGCTGGCTCCTGCCCAGGCTGTGGGGCACAAGAAGGGAACAGATGTTCAGTTCAAACCAATATCATTCCCGAGCTTGAAATCCTCACTAATGGCTCTGGCCCCGCATCAAGGGCTTCAAAGCAAAAGGAATTTTTTTTTTTAATAATTCCAGCTCAGGTGTAACTGAACTCCCATTTTGCAGGCTGTTTCCACACACCCCATGTTTGTGAAACCCAGGACTTAAACTGGAGCCTGGCTGAGTGCGCTGAACTTGTGTGGGTTTGCCCTGAGCTTACCGTGGTGTATGAGTTAAAGGCCTCATCAAATCCAGCTGGTATTTTATGTTGAGCTTGAATTCCTGGTTAAATAAATGTACATACAGTCTGAAATCCCTCCTGGCTGGCTGTCTTGGAGCCCAGTGAGGGACTGCCAGGGCTGTTTGCCATCCATTGGTATGGATGAACCAGACACTGAGTAGTCCAGGCGAATGACACAGCTGTATTATCCTGACCTTCCTGACTGAAGGAATGGCCTCTGCAAAACCATGTGGACATTGGAACAGGAGCCATGACCACCACAAACAAGCAAGTATATATTTTTAACTGTCGATTATTTTTTACCATTTATGTCAGTAAACCCAAGGCAGTACAGTTTGCTGTGGATCTGTATCTTATCCCCGCACATCCTTTCCCCCTTGTGCCCCCCTGTGGTGCCTTCCTACTCTGCCCTTATTCAGCAATACCTTGTGTTTTTTGTCATTTTTCCCTTTCCTTGTGTCCTCTATTTTTTGCACTGTTTTAAATAAGTCTGTGTTGAAAAGATCTGTATAGTCCATACTGCTATATGTGTACAGTGGTGAGACAAAGTTCACCAAATGGTCAGCTGGAATTAAGTGTTTTCATCTGGTTTCTTATTGATTCTGATGAATTTCAGCAACTTGGAGCACAGATTCTGACATTTTTCATGTGCTGTGGCTGTAAAATGAACTGTGAATCAGTTTTTAAAAGCTATATGGTTTGAAATGGTTTGACGTATTCTTCTGGGAAGCGTTATTAAAGTTATTAATCCTTGTGGGTAACATTTCCCTTCTCCCCAATTCCTACAAAGCAGTTCTGTACAGAGATACTACAACTTTTTGCTCTTTTGGTGTAAGTGCAGGGTTGCTTAGACCTTAGTGTGTGCTCAAGAGTGGAGGCATCACTTAAAACCTGCCAAATAATGTTGGAGTGAACATGTCTGTTGCTCGTAGTGCTGCTCGTAGCAGGGCTCATTTACATCTGTGTGGTTTCCCACCAAGACTTTTGGGACTCACTATTTACTTACAGTCAATAAATATTAGTAAATATAAGTATTTATTTAACTGACTTGCCACACTGCTTTTTTTTTTTTATGCTTTAAAATTATGTGAGGTAGAAAGAAAATGTTCTTCCTTTTGAAAAAAAGCAGAAGAATCTGCTCACCAAACAGCCCTTCAGTAGGTAGTTCCCTACATTTTCTTTTGGTTAGCCTCTATTATTCCCTTACCTTCAGAAGTGCATGGCAGAAACTACTCATTGTTGCCACCCTGGGATTTTTTTTTCCCATTTTTAAGGCTTCTGGGACATCTTCCTCCCTCTCTGAAATACTTTTTCGAGTCCTGTGGGGCTGGTAGGTAGGTGATCCAGTTCCCAGAAAAATGTCAAGCTAGCACTTTTTAATGTGTGGGGGGTTTAGATTCATCTCAAATGAGTGCATTTAAAGCTGTATTGATTTCAGCGTGCTTCAAACTTGACCTTTCTTTCTTATTTATTAATGTGGATGTAGCTATCAGAGATAAGTACTCAGTTTAAGTATTCCAGATGGACTGAAATCCATCAGTTCCTCAGAGTGCAATTAAACGCTTCCTACTTTTAGCTATTTATTGATTTGAGAGACTGCTGGCAATTCTGGTATGAAAGCATTTTTAGTTATCACAAGTATTACACATGGTGTCTTTATTTATATAATTTATAGAGTTGTATTATACCTTGAAGTGATGCTTTTTGTCCATGAACAAGTGAAGAAGTAAATGCTTTGCTGAGGAGTCTCTCTGGGTGGGGAATGTGAAGGAAGGTGTTGTCCCTGTGGCAGTGACATTGTACCTCAGCAAGTCCCTCTCCTGAGCTAATTTAATTTCATGCCATTTCAGGGGGGTAGTTATTCCTCAAAGTCACCCTGAGCACATGGACCTCGAGGTTCCTTACAGAGCAGGTGGAAGGAAAACACGGAGTGTCAGCAGTGATTTCACAGAGAAAAGCAGCTTGTTAGGCACAGACGTGAGCTGTAAGTAGAAATTTCAGGAGAGAACTTTAGTGTCATAAATGGCTTTAAAGTCATTGATTAATGAATGTTTGTGTCCTACAGAAAGGAAACCTTCAGCAGCCCCCTTAGGGGCCATGCAGATCCTGGAGGAGAGTTGTGGGGTGGATTGACAGCAGACCCTGGCAGCAGCATGCTGAATTTGCTTTGCACTGTGGAGCTACTGCAGGAACCTCAGCTGCAGAGGACATGCCCACCTTCAGTGTCTGTTTTGGTGGTCTGTGTCACCTCCCCAATGGATGGCTCCCTCCTTGCCAGGGTTAACACCCTGGCTGGTACCCTGCAGTAGGAAGGGGATGCCCCCACTTACACACAGCACATGAACCAGCTCAGCTGCTGCTGGTTCAGGCCAGAAGACCCCAAACCTGATGTTTTAGATGTAAAGGAAGTGATTTCACTGACTGAACCAACAAAGATGCATTTCAATACAGGTGGGATCTTGGATGTATGACTTTCCCTTCATATTTTACTTCGGGACTGATTTTCTCAGAACTGTGGGGTGTTGCTTCCTGCTGGCACATCTGTCTGGCATCCACAGACAGTGAATGTGGAAGTCCATTCATGGGCCTTTCCAAAAAGTCGTGTAGTAGGGCTACTGGGAGTTTGGAGGAACAGCCACAAGTCATTGCATGTGACTCCAGCCAACACAGGTTATAGTATGGAAACACCTTTAGTACCTTCTAAACTTCAGTTTATTTTAGTGCAACATCTCCCTTCTTTCATAAGAGTTCCAAAACTTGTTCTTGGATAAATCTCCCTATTTCCCAACTGGCTTTCAGCAGGTTCCAGATCTGGAATTAGTGCTGTGTGAGGAAATGTTAGGAAAACCAAGACTGTCCTTGGAAAAACCCTGGTGCACTGATGGTTTTTGTGTGAGCATCCAAACTGGGACAAATTAGTTTGCTTTCATGGATTTGAGTTTCAGGAAAAAAGGAATTAGAGATGTCAAAATCTGCGTGTGAGGAGCTGTGGGTAACTCCTGGGTGTGAGCACCAAGGCCCTTGCACCCGTGCTCTGAGCTTTGCTCTTTGGCTGGAGCAGAGCTCCTTGGTGTTACCCCATAACATCCTACAGCTCCAGTGTGGCCTCACCTCTCTGTGCCCCTTAACAACGTGTGAACCCCACATCAGGTCTCTGCTCCCAGTAGGAGCTGCCAGCAAATAGCTTTATAGAGGGATAGTGGCAGGAGACTTGGCAGCTGATAACAGAGTAGCTGTATTTGGTGTTTCTATCTGCCAGACCGCAGAGAAGAATTAATTTAAGCTACTACACAGGTTAGTACAACTTTTAAAGTGAGGAAGACTATATAAATATATTGCTACCAACAGCCTGGGTAATAATACGAAATTTTGTCTGCTCCTGTAAATTTTACTTGGAGAACAACATCAAGGAAATATAAGAAATAACACATCCTGTCAGGTTGCCTATCAATGATCATAGAGGCTCTGCTCTTGTCATCCATTGCTGGTTGTTGGAGATGCTGGTGAGAATAATTGAAACTGCGAGAGGGGCACGAGAGTCACTTTACAGGGTGAGCTGTTTCTGCCAGCTCATCTGAGGCCTGAGTTTCAATTACTCAAACTGGTATTGCTCCACTGGAGCAATTTAGGTTTCAGAAGGCCCAGCATCCCCAGGAACAAAGCCTGCCTTTGCCAGGAGGTACCATCCACCCCTGGATCCCGGTGGGGCAATTTCCCTTGGTGCTGGTGGCAGTGGTGCCACCAAAGCCCTGCTCTGCACAGCGGTGTCTCAAGGAGCTCCTCCTTCCCACACAAGGGTGATCGTGTTTCCTGAAGCTGAAGAGTGCTAAACATGTTCCTACCCTGCTTCACTTGGGTGTTTTTTGCTCTGCATTTGTTCAGCTGGTAAGGGTTGTCCCTGTCAGCCTGGCTAATGTGATCTGTATAGAACATTGCATTTACCCCTTTAGTTGAATCATCACTGACCAGGCAGGGGCTTTGTACGTCACCCCTCTCCTTCCTCAGCTCTTGGGGGCCCTGGAGAAACGAGACTGTGAGATCACTGTGGGTCTGACGTGAGGCAGGAGAAATGGTAATTGCTGAGGGTACGAGAACAGGTCAGGAACTAGGAAATCCTGTTTGGTCAGAGGGTCTGCAGTGCTCTTGACAAACCATTTTGCTCAGCTGGGTTTGTTTTGGGGAGCTTTGGATTCTTTTTGTCTTAGTTTTAAGCCAGTAAGTGTCATGTTCTCATGTGTCATTAAGTGTGAGTTCTTTCAAACATGGGAGTTGGAGACCTTCACGCTAATAGCCTGGTGGCTGGAATTCCCACAATACAGCATGACTCCAGCAGTGGTGATTAAGAAGAAGGAAAGAAAGTTCTCTCTGTTGACACATCAGTAACAATTCTGGGTTTTTTTGTCATTGTGGTCTGATGTCTTACCCACCCTAAGGCATCTGAGGGACCGTGTCCATGAGGATATTCCCATCTTTCAACAGTGAAAAGGTTAACTGCTCCTTCTTTTGGTTCTTTCAGCTGCTTTAGGATGGTCGATAATATCAGACCAGAAAGCACCTTAATCAGGACTCCCCTTCAGAAATCTTTGGGCTGAGAGAAGAGCTGTCAGGAAACACTTTGTAGCATCACCAGTGCTTTTGATCCTATGGTAAAATGAGGATGAGTTTGTGCTGTTGTAATTATATGACAGTGTAAAAAGTCTGGAAAACTGTCCAGGTATAATGGGAGGATAAACCCCAATGTCAGGCCCTTAATGAACCCCCTTTGGCTCTGCAACTCTGTGAATATATTTGGCAGTGTCTGGAGTTCGAGTTACAGCCACAGAGAGTAAAACTGAATGTCATTAAAGATTTGCTCTAGAGAGAAGACCCAAACCTGCTGTACATAAAAACATGAGAGTTTGAGGATTATTTCTTCCTAAATGCTCTGATGCAAGCGAGAACTCTTGGATTGCAGTGAAGAGAACGCAGTGTCCAAGTAAGTTCTGCAGCATTTTCACATTTCCCTTAACCTTATAAATACCATTTTTTACTGGTCAGTGGCAGGATATCAAGCTGTGTCTGGGAATGGTTCCCCTCAGCCTCTGAAGGTGTGCAGACAGGCTGTGGAACGAGCAGGGAAGCTGGTGCACACTGAACAGGAGAGGGCACTGGCACTCCAGCAGCTGTGCTGGGCTCAGCACACGACTGGTGCCGAAGGAAGGATTTTTGCTGCAGCTCAGCATTCACTCTCATCGTCTTATGCTCTTAATGTGAGAAAAGAATCTATGAAAAGAGTGGATGAGCTGCATTTATTGTCTGGGTCTCTCTGGAGATAGGGAAATCCACTTGTACCAGATGGGAACCTGCCCCTTTCCACTGATCATAGGCAAGTTCATCTGCTGGTGTCTCGTGCAGCTCTTGTGAGTGTCTTTTTGAAAAACTCTGCTTTGGTGTTGCACCTACATTAGGTATTCAGTACACAGACTAAGGTGACATTCATGTTGTCCAAGGGAAGCTCAGATTGTGCAGGCTCTCCTGCAGTGGTGCAAGTGTGCAGCCCTTTGCCCCCAGAGCCTGTATGTGCTGTCTGTCCTCCTGACCCATCTCTCAGCCATCAGAAACTCTGAAGTGATGAATTTGCCTCCTACTTCACAGCATTAACAACAGTGCTGGGGAGCAATGAGCAAGTGGCCCTAACCAGTTGGTGAGTTGGGGTCCATCCCTTTGGCACCATCCCACCATCTCTGATGGTGATGCTGGTGACTGCCTGACTCAAAATGCTGGACACAGACCTATTTTTTTTTCCCTCCTTGATTTCTATCCTTTTCTGTTTTCATCTTTTCGCTTTGCACATGTAAAGGGTCTACTGTGCCGGAAAGAACCAAGTTCTGTTTGTTTTCAACTCTAATAAGTCTTAATTAGGCCCAAAGTAAAGCTTTTGTGAAGCTGTCAGCATAATTACAGGCTGGGAGAGCCTCCCTGCCGAATCTAAATCCAGCCCCCGGCTTCCTGGTCCTGACAGAGTGTGGCAGGAGGAAGGGGGAACAAGGCAGGGATGGCAGCAGCCCCTTCGCTTCTCTCCCAAGTCCTTTGCAGTTTGTTTGTGCTGTGTGTGAAGGTTTGTGAAAGGCAAAGCAGAAAGGGCCTGACAGCAACGAGAGAAAATATATTTAGAAACATGAAAAATAGGAAGGGAAAATGTTTTATTTGCATTATTCACCAGGTTCCATTATTTATTGCTTTGCTGTGCTAGTGTATCGTTTTATAACTCCTGAAGAAATGATGGTGCTTCTGGAGGGCAGCTTTGTGCTGCTGCAGCCTGTCCTTTAAATATGGACTCTTGAGATGAGACATTCTTTGGCTATTGTTGCTGTGAGGGTCACCAGACACTGGCACAGGTTGCCCAGAGAAGCTGTGGCTGCCCCATCCCTGGAAGTATTCAAGGCCAGGATAGACCAGGCTTGGAGCAACCTGGTCTAGTGGAAGGTGTCCCTGCCCATGGCAGGGGATTGGAATGAGATGAGCTTCCAGGTCCCTTCCAACCCAAACCATTCTATGACTCTGTTTCAGTGCTTCTTAGTTTAAACATGAATTTGTCAGGTCAGGTTTTGATACAAGCCCAGGAGAAAGGTGATGACATTTATGCTGCTTGCCATCTCCCCTGCTCTGCCTTCAGCTCAACTCTTCCAGAGGTTTTCCTGTGAGCTTAGGCAAGGGCAGGCAGCAAAATGCAGTGGGCTGATTTCCGTGCTGGATTTAACAAAGGTGATGGGACAGTAGCAGCTGCTTTCCTGCCCCAAGCAGGCCAGTGGGGATTTCATCCTCCTTGAGACCTTCACAGCATCACCTTGTCCTCAGGCTCCTCTGAGCCAGAAGGACCATCCTGGGCAGCAAAGGCACATTTGAGTCTTGCACAAGCGCATTTAGGAAGTTGCTGCATTTCAGTATTGTTCTTGAAGGGCTATGGAGCTGCTGGTGTTTCTCCAGGGTGGTTGGCATCTGCAGTAATCTGCCCTCACTCACAGCTGGGTATAAGGAAAATAAGTTAGAAGAGACTTCCCTGCATTTTCATATTACTTTTTACAGAAATGAGGATGCTCAGTCTGTAAGTACGTGGCTGCTTTCTTGACACAGGAGAACAGAAGTTTGGTGTTTATGTGGTTTGGTTCCTTTCTGCTGCTTGGCAGGTTTGTGGGAGCACTGTCCCTTAGAGCAGGCCCCTTCTGCTGCAGCAACTGCTGCCCACCGCATCTCTACGGTTATCTCAGATTTATTTTTTCCCCTTATAAGCAAGATTTTTAGCCTCTCGCTAAATATCCACAGCTCATGGAGTCTATGCCTTCAATACCTCCCTGCAGGCAAATATTTGCACATATGTGAAAAATTCATTAGTTTATGTGTGACACCTGATTCAGGTCCACATGTGTCCTTTAATGGGGCTCTGCCTGGAAACTCAGCATCAAAATGGTCCTGATTCAGTGGCCATCTGAACCAGGTGAACCTTTAAATAGCCTGGAAAAAATAAGGAGCTAAAATGTTTCTCCATGAGAATGCATAAATATTCAAATGCTAAACTAAAAGGGCTCTCGTCTCATCCCACAAGCCATTTGAGAGCATTGCTCATTCAGCCACGGGAGGATTTTAGTACTTAAAAAAAAAATGCCACAAAACATCTGCAGTCTGCAAAGAGCTGTTCTGCAAAGCATCTCGTAGGCATTTTGTGATGCATCCCTGAAGGATTTATTACCTCCAGCTGGCTGACTCGCAGCACATCTTCCTTCCCTCGCCTAGATGGCACTCTGCAGTCTGGAAAAGCCTTGTGCAAATGAGCACGGGGGGCGAAGTTTCAGCACTCACAGCCGGGAGCCTGGAACTTTGGTTGTAATTTTGTCAAACTGGTTACATGAATGGGCAGGAAAGGAAAGGGAGGAGAGGGAGGGGAAAGAAATCACACCACTCACCCACCTATTTCTTGTCTTTGTAGGTGCTTCTGAGTCTTTCTGGTACTGGATATTGGGCCCACCTGAGCTTTATCACTCTTTCTGTCCCTCAGCTCATGTAGCCTGGCCTTCAAAGGCTTGCAAGTAAAGCAAAGGCATTAGAAAATAAGGATGCTCATTAGTTAGGTACTGACATATTGCAGATCTGTATCAGTACCTTCTTACTTTTAAAGGCGAATTTATTGCCTTCTACAGGTTTATTTTTCTGGCTATTCTCAGGCAGGACGAGAAATGTCTGAGGGTATCAAATACAAAACAGGATCCAATAAAGGCATTAAATGTAATGAAAGGTGGTGAATATATGGTATTCCTGGTGGTCTCCTTTCCTTAGAGTGTGTTGGTGAAGGGAGATTTTTGGCTATCCATATGGCCCTTGCCTGCAAGGGGAAATATGTGCCAGGGTATTGAAATCAGCATTTGCTAAACCTGGAGCAACTGTCAGTGGCCTTTACCTGGGGTGAGACTCCTTTTAATGGAAGGCATTAGTGCTGAGAATGGTGTCCAGGGAAAGTTACTTGAAATATTTCTCTGTGTGTGTTGTGAATATGCCCTCACTGAGCCCTCCCTGCCCGTGGGGGACTCAGCAGAGTATCCCGAGGTGCTGTGGGGACCCTCCTTTCTTTGTGCTGGGGCACTTGCCCATGGCTTTGTCCCAGTACAAATCCCCGGCACACATTGCTGAGATGTTTTCCATGAGCAGCCTTTTGCTGGGTGGCAGTTCTCAGAGCAGTTCTCAGAGCAGCAGTGGGTTTGTCAGTCCAATGCCCATTTTCACCAGTTTGTGGTTGTGCCCTGGAAGCCCACTTGTGCTGCCTGGGGTGGTGGTGTGAGCATAGCTCACCTGCTCCTCTGCCAGCTCCCTGCTTCCTGCCCTTTGCAGTTACTCATCTCTGGCAATTACCTGTGTGTCTGGATACACTTCTTAAAGTTCTTCCCTTTAATCTCAGCCCCTCTAGCGTGGGCAGCTCTTCCACAGCTAATTCTTGCCAAGGTGCACAGGTCCAGCTTGCCAAACCCACGTGCCTTGTTTGTTGTTTAGTGTCCTCCCAATAGTTATTGCCTGTTTGGGGCTAATGAGCTCTAGGAAATGGTTTTGTAAAGCTGCTGCCCTGTCCTTCAAATCCCTCCCCTCAAGGTCTGCTACTGCTGAGACAAGGTAGAAGAGGATGAATGTGTGCAATTGGGAGGTTTAAATAAGTAATATTACATAATGGTTTAAAAGCTTTTCATCTTCTGGTGCCCATTGATCAAAGATGTGTCAAAAGAAAACCCACCTATCTACCTGCATGTACCCACCCTCTCTCTCCATCCCTGTCCTTCCATTCCCCGGCCAGTGGTCCCTTCTACAAAGTGTTGCCTTCTGCATAACAGTTTGACTTGCAGCTCAAACCCTCTGCTGCATCACTCAATGCTCCTAAAATTAATGGCTACTCTGAAAAGCACAGTTCCTGGTGGGTTCATGTGAACCCACTTTTTCTTCAGAGCTGCTTGACTCTGGTTTGGACAGCTTTAAATCCTGCTAATGTCTTTCGTTGCTACACCCCATCTTGTCCTGGGCCTGCCTGCCCACAGGGATGGAGACAGGAGAGTGATGGGGATGGTCCTGGTGAGTTGTCGCTCATCACATGAGCCAGCAGGTGTGACTGGATGGACCACAGGGGTGCTCATGCAGGATGTGAGTCACTTAAAGGAACTGTGCTGTCCTGACATGGAGTGGACAGGGACACTGAGTAAGAGATGGCCTGGGCATGCCATGATGGAGCACCAGGAATAGCCTCAGGCTCCGCAGAGGAGCTGCTGACGTGACGGTGTGTAAGGAGGTGGCAGAGCTCCAGATGGGGTTCCCCATGTTATGAGCTGGAGCAGACTTTGAACCTGTGCTGCTTTCAGAGCTGAAATAGGTTTTCTTATCTGTCTGCTGTCCCAGCAACACCCTCTCTGCGCCAAGGGAGCGTCTGACTACGATCTGCTGGGGCCCAGCAGCAAGATTAATGCTTCTGGGAATTTCCTGGTGAGACTCTTTGTGCTATTTACCAGAAGTCCCTTGAAGGCAGAAATTATTGCATTAAAAGATTAAGGCATCATTAATCATGTTTTTTTCTTTCCTTTTCTTCTGGCAGGCTGGCTCGGTATTACTGGTAAGACTTTTTTTTTCTTTTCATTTTCCTCCATTCAGAAGAGTAAGTATTCAAGTCTTTTCTGTGACTGTGCCATCCTCAGGTAAGAAAAAGGCTCAACAAAATTTCAGGCAACTGAGTGGAATCATTCATTACTGTGAAAGCAGATGTTTTGGCCTCTGACTTTCTAGATTTCTTTAGAGTAATGCAGTTAGTTCACGGTTCTTCGTAAAATCAATAGAAATAATTTCAAAAATTAAGTATTTATATGATATCCAAAGATCCTGCCTGGGTGGGAGGGGAGCAATATGGGACAGAAGGTGGTTACAGATGTACTAGTTTCTTCTGGTTGAGGGGTGTTGGGGTGGAGGGGTTCACCTGGTGGAGCTTCAGCGTGGTTCCCAGCTATGGTCTGGCCCCAGAAAGAGTGTGGTTGAAACATAGTTTAGATATCCATTTCAGAAATACTTGGAAAATAATTCCTAACTTTTCAAGTAGAAACCTGGAAACGTAATCGAGGAAGAAATAGCTGCTACAATAGAAACAGGGCAAATGTTTTAATTTGCTTTGGTTATTGAGACAGTTTGTACCACAGGCCATAGACATGGTAAAAAGTTGTGCCCAGCTCCCTGGTGCGTCATTCATTTCCATGCCCACAGCCTTCCTTTTGTGCTGTGTCAAGGGGGGCCCCAGCTGTGCCTTGTACAACTGCGTGCAAAGCATTTCTTAATTTATGTGCTAATTAACCTGACAGAGCGACTTGATTGTTGGGCGCCCGGGCTCTCGGCAAGCCTGTCTTTGCAGGCAGGGATCCTTCCCTTTTATTTTAACTAGAGCAAGGAGTGCGAGGCTGGAGCAGGGGGAGGCAGCGGCTCCTCCGCGGGGGGGTTCGGGATGCGATAAGTGCGAGCGCTGTGGAGGATGCGGCAGCTTCAGAAATATCTGCTTTCAGCCTCCCCTTTTAATGGAAGTTTTATTTTATAATATTTTAGTTAACGTCATTCTGAAGTTTATTTCCATTTTATCTTTTTAAATAAAGAGGCTGCAAAGCTCCTGGCTGGGTTTTCATGTTTTGCTGGCTGGGAAAAAAAGAGGTGAACGGGGCTGCTTGTCTCCCGCGGGGATGCTTTAGGGGCTGCTCAGCGTGTTCCTGCCGGCAGCGCCTCGCAGCCTGACCTACCTACGGCCGTGACTCATCGGCCGCCTCCCTGGGGCAGGTGAGGATATGGGATGCACTTCTGCAGCCTCCGGAGCTGCATCCATCCCCTGTGACACGGCACGCAAAGCCCTGTCACTTGTGCCAGCGTGTCCTGGGGCCACTTGGGTTTGCTTTGCTTCCTGTGCTGCTGCTGTCCCAGCCTGAGCAGCGAGTCTGCCCAAAACTGCTGTTAACAGAGGAGAGATGAACCCGCATTGCTGGCAGGGCCAGGGCAGCTTTGGCAGCCCTGGGTTCGGTGCCAAAGTCCTCGCCCTGGGCTCTGGTGTGAGGAGGGGGGACGCAGCAGGCAGAGTGTGCTGGGGAGGTCCACGTGTCAGCCCACACCTTAGGGCTGGCTCTGTGATGTGCTCAGTGGAGGAGCTGCAGCCCAGCTGCCTTGCCCTCCCATCACCCAGGTTATTGCAAAAATTAACCTAAACTGCATGGGAATTAATGGCTACTCTTTCTGTGCTTTTCTGTAATTGCTTGTTTCCTACATGCTTAGCACAAGCTAATTTTAAATGAATTAATATAAAATGAAAGTCTTGTATTGACACTTTTCCTGAAGAAGCCACTTTTGTGTTAAGTGGGAGCACAGCAATGGCCAATTCCAAAATTGGACTCGAGGCTACCTTGGCATTAATTCCTGCACTGCCACAGTTTCTGGAACTACTGTGGGCTTTTGATGGAAGTCTGTGTGATGAGAGCACCCAAATCCCTCAGAAATAGGAATTATCTGTGTTCCCACTCAAGCTTCAGTTGGTTGTCTGTAGGATGGGTGAAAGTGCAGCATTTGCCTCAGATGTGCTGAACTCAAGAATGACAATGGCACATCTTGTATTCTGTGATGCACAATCTTCTCTCTCCCCTTAATCTCTTTTCCTCTTGGCTGGACCAGTTACAGCCTCCCAGGAAGGTGCACACATACAGCTAATGTGTGAGAGTGCTTTGTTATTAAGAAGCTTTTTCATCCCAGCACCAATATTAGGACATTGGACTAATCCATCCTGTGGGGTGAAAGCAGACTTACTACTTAGTTTGTTCTTTGGTTTCCTCATCTGGGATAGGGGAATTTTGAGCATATGGATAAAGCTAAATCAGAATGATGAAGTATTTCATTTCAGACTGAGGGCATCCACACAAGAATAACTCTTCCAGAATAGCTTATCACATAGACAAACTAAAAAAAAAAAAAAAATCTATTTTAACCAGAGGAATGAAGGAGGTATAGAGCTCTGGGTGACAAGCACAGCTCCCAAAAACATATAAATCACAGATCACAATAGGCTCTTAGATTTATAGAAGTGCTGTTTTGGTAATGGAACACCATGATCCCATCTATACGTGCATGTACTATACTTATACTCTACACGTGTATGTATTCCAATTATAGACATAAAAAATCCCCTTTACAGGGTATGGGCTTTAATTAAGAACTCTGACGTGTACTTTTTACTGAAATAATATGATAGAAAGGAACGTAATTTATCAAAGGAAACACTGCTGAATTTCTGACAAGAACAGGGAGATAATGGGATTTCTGAGACCGTGTGGATGCTCTTTGCAGTGATTTGAGAGAGCAGGATATGGGGGAACTTAACTGAAAATGAGTTCTTTTTTTTCTGAGATTGTTTTAAATGTAACGTATTTTCAACTCCTATTTTATGGGTGCACACAGTTCTTATATGAATACTGAATGTTTTAGATCATTTATTGTAACAAGTAGTTTTTTCCTGGAAAACATCTGATGCTGCAGGCTCCATTACAATATATTCTGTCATAGTGCCAGCCTTTATTTCTTTTTAGTCAAAGCATTCTAACAAATTCCAAGCTTGAATTTAAAGGTGCTGTTCTGACATGTGAAACATTGCCTCATTGCTCTGGAGGTTTGTCATGTTTTTTTCCCCTCCTTTTAATTAGATGATGTGCAGAGTCCCCCCATGTAATGCATTCACAGGTCTGGGTGGAAGTGCTCACAGTGTGTGGAAAGCACAACACCCATGTGAAGGCAGAGGGTGCTTCATTTATGTATAGTTGGGCATAAAGGCTTGACAAGCTCTCCTGTGCTCCTCCTGTGAACGATAATGTGACCCCAGTGCCCTCAGTAATAAACAGAAATGAGTATTTCTGCCTTCAGCCCAGGCTGGCATTCGGACCTGTGGTTCTGCAGGTGTGTGGTGAGGTGGGCAGCAGGAAGGGGATTGTCCTGCTCCTCTCTGCCAGTGACTTTGCCAGGCTTTGTGGTATTGAGTGTTGGGCAAACCACATGGTCCTGGGGAGAGGCTGTGAGGCTTCTGGGCATCTCTGCTGAGGCAGCTGGAGCAGTGTCCTGTGTGTGATCTGTCATTTTTTTAATCTGTTGCATCCTGTGATGGTCTCAGTGGGAAGGTACAGAAACACAGCCCAAAACTGTCCTCAAGTTGTTCATGTGTTCCCTTTGAGGAATAAACCCCAAAGACCTCAGTTGTCCTGTGTTGCAAATAGCCCTGGAAGGCAGTCAGAGCTGTCATCTCCCCAGGTACTCTCCATGGAGCATCCTTTTCTCTTATTCACTTGGAACTTTTCCCACTGCCAATAACCTCATTTTTGGTACTGTTAAGAGACCTGTGTCACACACAAGTCAGAGATGGGGCAGCTGGGGAGAAGGTTTAAGCACAACTGGAATGGTTCTTCACCAGCAGGAGCCCCACTCCCACCTTGCTTGGGTGTCCAAACCAGGAGGTGCTGCTTTGCACATCCAAACTCCGCCTGCACCTCCTGCTCTGGGCTCCTGACTTCAGCTTGAGCCCTGGAATGTTGTCCACATGTCACCCACTGAGTGAGGTGGAGTTGATCACAGCCCAGGGCTGTGCTTCCAGTGACTGCTTGCCCTGTGCTTTAAAATACTTACTGCATTTACTGCTTCTGTCAGTTTTGGCTGGGCCAGGAGCCCCATGCTTATCAGAGTTTCTTTCTCTCAGAGGTAATTGTAGACTGGGGCTGAATTATCCCCACCACCTCTTGGGAAAACTGCATAGCCTGAGCTACAAAAGCCTCTTCAGAGTCTTGTCTGAATCCTTCACATATTTTCAGGACTATCCTTGAAATATGGTCACCAGAGCTGCTCACGGTGTTTAGCAATGGTATCTTGGATACTGGATGCTGAAATAGCACCCTTTCCCTTCACTTGCTTGTTAATCTCCTATTTATGTAGCCCTGGATCTCTTCTCCCCTCCTAGTAACAGCATCACATGAGGAGCG
The DNA here is from genome assembly GCA_035041135.1 of Platyrinchus mystaceus. NCBI lineage: Eukaryota > Metazoa > Chordata > Aves > Passeriformes > Tyrannidae > Platyrinchus > Platyrinchus mystaceus. The sequence continues at coordinate 5,427,617 of JAWWLV010000035.1, forward strand.
CACGTGTGGCTGGTTCTGTACAAACATCCTCATTTCCTTTTCTTAATTGCTGTTGTCCATATGATTAGCATGACCCATGCACTTGGTCCCCAGGCAGGCACTATGCCATTTGCAGCTATTCAGAGCACTTTGCTCAAATCAACAGATATTACCCAGCTTTCCAGATCTGTTCCCATCATTAATGCTGCTCCTGGCACCCAATACTGCTGTGCACTCACTGTATCAGCAGTGGCTTTGTGCATTTCCCAGATAATTGAGTAATGTACTGAATAGTGCTGGATCAAGGACAGAAACTATTTGGCTATGTGTCTGTTTATCATGTAGTACCTATTGGTTGACTAATTTTAAAATAATTTGGGTGCCTTTATTATGTATAAAATACTTCCAGCTTGAAAAATCTACTGCACGCAGAAGTCTCCTTCAGGGTTAGGTCTCTGTCAAAGGACTGATGCAACCAAAGCACCTGGTTTACTTGACATTTTTTTTCCATGGCTGATGTTATGCATGTGGATTAGCTGATCTTTAGTTCCCAGATACCCCATTTATTTATCAGTATTGGCTTATAATGAGCTTTATCCACAGTCCTCAAATGGATTTTGCTATATTTTTTGAATGTATTAATAGCTGGCTTAAACAGCTCAAGGGTCTCCTTGGGCAACTTGTCTTCACATACTTGCTGAGTAATACAAACCTGCTTGTTTAGGAGCTTGTTTAATGAGAGTTTTTTACCAAAGAAGTGGTTCTGGCCAGAGGTGCAGGTCCCAGCAGTGCTCGGGAGTTAAAATATAGCAATCCTATTGGTGACAACTGGCAGCTTTAGCCGGCCCCAGCTCAGAGGGTGCTTCTAGATGGGTTTAATTTGGCTGGCTTGGTTGGCTTGTGCCTGTCCTGGCGGGCTCTGTCCCCAGCCTGTCTGACAAGCAGGAGGGCAGCGTGCAGGCAGACCCAGCTTGGTCGCCCATCCTGGGGCTACACTGGCTACAAGGGGCAGTCATGGGCTCAGGCTGTGTGGGTGCTGCAGGCTCCCAGCTCAGCCTCTCCCTGACACAGGTCCCACTGCTCCCCAGGGTCTCTGATGGGCGTGACAGAAATGCCAACTGGAAATTCTGCTGCAAATCACCAAACGCTGATAATTGCCCACAATTGTCCTGGAATGGAGCCAGGTCTGAAATGAGGTTATTTTGCATGTGGTGTGTTCTGTATTCCATAAGCACCTAGAGAGAATTATTGCTTCTACAAATAGGAGGGGCTGGAGTGGCCTGATTTTGGGTATCTGTATCAATACTAATGAGCTTCTCTCTGCAGCTCCCTCAGCGGGAGCACAAAAAATATTGGCTTTCCCTCTCCCCTGGGTGAGCATCTCCTGGTTGCAGTGGTGCAGTGAGGCTCCATGGGAGCTGAGAGAACGGCTTGCTGGCTCCTGGGGCACTGCACTCAAGAAGCCAGTGCCTAAAAATAAAGAGCCACCTTGTCCACAGGTGCAAAAGCACTGCTACCCCTGGCCAAGCCTGCAGCCATGCCCAGGCAGAGGCAAAGCCACGGCCAGGTCAGCAGCACTTGCACATTGGTACAGGCACTCCGGCTGCTCAACGGCACCGCAGCCATCACAGGTAGAAATTGCTTGTCCTTTGGGCAGGGTCCAAACCCAGGCAATATTTGGCTTTGTTTCTGCTGCTGCTGTCATTTCTGTAGCTGGTTGCTCGAAAAAAGAGGGCACATTGTAGCTTGTGGGGCTCCACAGCGCAGTAGCCTGGTCTTTCAGGAGGAATTTGGCTCAATCTGTCCCTGTTAGGGATCTTCTGCATGAAGATTGTTCAGTACTGCCTTCAAACAGTACCTGCCAGGGCTATCTCCTGGGATTTCTTACTGCCAAATCCCCCAACAGAAAAGACACATTCACATCAGTAGGAAAACAAAACAGGAAGAATTTAACCAGAAAATACAGGTGGGAAGGGGAAGGTGGTTTTTCGAGCCCTGCGGCTGTTGTGGAGCACTCTGCTGACGTGCCAGTCCCCTGTGATGCACAGCATATGTCAAGGCAGCTCCCTTTAAAGGGATAACATCAAGAGATCTGAAAGGCTCTCTTCTTTTGTGTTCTCATTTCACCCCAGTGTATTACAGGATTTTGCTCAGGTTTTTCAGTGGCTTCCTGCATAATGCTTTATTACAGTGATGGTGTGGAGTTCTAGTTTGTGATAATGGTATCTACATAAATAATACCGATTCTGCTGCCTCCTGTAATGCTTCCTGCCTGGGAACACTTGAGAGCTCTTGCAAATGTTAATTTCCTATCATTTGGGATAGAGAAGCACTTCCAGGTAGTGCAGAGAGCATGGCAGCAGAGTGTGTTGTGCTGGTCAGCTCCCTGTAACAGCATACCTTTGAATCATGGGCTTCAAAAAAACCAAGGGTCTTTTTGCATCCAGAGTGAGTAATAATTGCTTTTTTTAGGTGTTTTGTTTTTTCTCCTTTGTCAATTGGAGGTTTTTAAACAGACTTTAAATAGTATGAGACTAAGTTCCGAGAGCTGAAGGTGCTGTGAAGAGAGATGCAGCCTTGGGGAAGAGTCAGATGAAGGTTGGGAGAAAAGGATGGCTATGGCATTTCACAGGTTGTAACTTGATGTGCAAAGAGATGAACGATGCTGTGACCCAGCAGACTGCAGTGCTGTGTTGAGGACAGGCACTTTGGCTCAGAGAGCATCCTTGGTGCCATAATACAACTTTTCATGTGGTGCTGCTCTGTGCTGGGTGAATCAATGGCCGGATATCCAGGCACAGGCTGAGGCCCCCAGGTATCCGTGCTCAATTTGGGCATCTATGTTGCCATAAACAACGTGTGCTTGGTCAGGAAGAGGAGGGTGATCTGAGTGCCTGGGACTCCATCCTGCTTCTCCCTGGGGAGCTGGGGTGTGCTGTCACTAGTGGAGCCTGGTGGGAAGGGGTGATGCTCTGCTGGGCATGGAGCAGAGCCAGCCTGGATGGCACACGTGGCACAGGCAAGAGAACAGGCCAGTGGCTGTGAACTGGGTAGAGGCTTAATGGATTTCCTCGAACTGTGCTCTGTAAGGGCCTGGTTGACAGGATTTGCCCTATATTGACATGGGTTTTCAAAGAAGTGAGGGCTGGGTTGTACAGCAGTGCTGTCACTTTCCTTGGCTGACCTGCCATGCTCTCTCCTCTCAGGGTAACATTAAAATGAATATTGTACAGCAGAGTGCAGCATAATTGGCTGCAGACAATGCATGTGCTGTGCTGTTCTGTGCAATATCGATTGCTCCTTGTCCAAATATATGTATCTAAAATCAGTCCATTAAGCAGCAGCCTGTTGGGTGGATGCCAATCCTTTCATGCTGCGGTGGCTCTCACTCCATCCTGGCTGTGCTACGAGCTCTGTACACAATCCGCTGGCACACCCCAGCCTGGCACACAGGGCCACATGGCCACGGGGAACCACTGCCCATCATGGTCCCTCAGACACTGCCCTGGTGGGTGAATCCTCTTTGTTCTGATGGGATGTCCCTCCTTGTGCTGGTGTGAACAAACTCCCAGTGACGTGTGGCACTAGTGCCATGTGCTCTTCAGGGCTTGTGTGAGGCTGTGATAAATTCTAAAGGAAAACTCTGCTCTCTTTATTAGGCTGATGAATTAAGGGGCGACCCCACCATGGCTTGGTAGAGCCCAGCCAGCAGAGGTGGGTCCTGGAGATTGGTGACATGAGCAGGAGTGACACAGATGCTGTTGTGTCATGTCTATGTCACAGCACACTGCACAGCCACCTTGGCTGTTTGAGACGGTAAAACCAGCTGTGCAGCTGCTGGACAGGGTTATTATAGGTTCCTAAGTCTACTAAGAAGAGCAGAGAAGAGCTTTTCCACCAGTGCAGTGGGATGCAAAAAAAGAAAGGTCCATGCTGCTTCTCTCCATCCTTCATCTCCAGTCTAACTTCACACCACGTACTGCAGCTGTTTGGAACTGAGGTCCATGGATTCCTACCTCTTGTTCTATACATATGTACACATATATGAATGAGAATTATTCCTCTGTTAAATCTCAGTAAGCAATCTCTTTCTTCCTGCAAGCATTTATAGCCTCCTAGCAGATCCTGTAATAAATTAATCTTCTTTATCACCCAGTTAATCAGTTCCACCAAACCAGTGAGCAGTGAAATCCTCTGACCTATTGATTGATGTCTAATGCTGTATTTGTAGAAAGCACATTACAAGAGCCACTGTGTGCTTTGGTATTGCTGCTGAATTTGTGCCACAGAGAGCTCTTTTGGGATTAGTGTCTTGGCCTGTATGTTCCATGTAAGACCAGTTTGTAAAAGTCTGGGGGAGAAGGACTTCTTCTATGGAGTTAAAGCTCAAACAGAGAAGAAAAAAGGAGTGTTCGCTGTTTTCCTCACCCCACACTATCCATTTTAGAGAGAGAAGAGCAATATGCTGTGATGTGACAGACTGCTAGAATCAACAGCTGAATTTTTAAATCATGCAGAATGAAGAGCCTTGATATTTGACTGTTGAGGAGCTGTTGGTGGCAGTAGGGGCTGTTGGGATGGGGCTTTGGGTTCATCTTACCTGAAGTTTATCCATCTAAGAGAAGGTCACTCTAAACAAACCTACGTCCTGAGGACCTCACTGCCATTGTCCAAGCCTGCTTGGCC
>JAWWLV010000035.1:5437626-5482154 GCA_035041135.1 Platyrinchus mystaceus
GGGAGAGACAGGGGAGCCGCCCACCTCGCTGATGCCGCCGCCCCCCTCCTCAGCCCGGCCGTGCAGTCCGGAGGGGGAGCCAGAAGGGACTGAAGGAACTTTGCCGCTGGGGCTCTGGCGATTCACCTGAGTTGGCGGGGGGGCGGGGGGGTTCTGTAAATACCAGCAGGCCGGATTGAGGACCCTGGGGGGCCGTATCTGGCCTGCGGGCCGTAGTTTGAGGACCCCTGGTTTAGAACATCTCATCAGGTTGCTGTTTAGTTGTCAAATGCTCCTTAAAACCAAAATAAATGAATCTGAATTTGCCATAGTGCATGACACTGACAGAGCTGGAGCTGCTCAGTGCTGTGGCATCATGCAGGATTTGTGCCGGCATCCTGGAATTCATTGCCCATGTTTTGTCACTCGTTTGAAGGCAACTGAAGGTGAGCTGGCAGCATGTGAAATGGCTTGTTGGCCAGGTAACCCATTTAGCATGTATTTAAGCTGTTGTGGGATTGATCATACTGGGACTGGGCTGATCACTGTACTCTGAGTTTACACTGTCCACTGAATTTAGCAAGAGATCAGGTATCTGTACATGTATCACTTCCTCCTCAAAGGACTACCAGGGCCCTCATCTACAGTACTTACCAACCTGCTTTTCACTCTCTGTAGCATTTGGTTTCTAACAGATTTCCTTTGTTTTGCTCAAGATAAGCTCACACACTACAAAGAATTGATTTGGAGCTCCCTAAAGTCAAGCGCTACTTGCATCCATTGATGTTTCAGGCCCGTCTCTCTTGTCTGCTGTAATTGCTACAGAAAGCAGGATGTGATAATGGTTAACATCAGAATTAATGAAGAAAAACAAAGCAAATACAAAAGGCTATTCATATTGCAGCAGGCTTTGAGTAAAAATGTGACAGGTCCTTATGAAGAATTTCCCTGTGAGTTTGTAAATGCTGATTTTGTTCTTGCAGTTTCTCATTCCATGTTCACAGTGGCTGTCCATTCCGTGGTGATGAGCCAAGGGAGAGAAAATCCAGCCAGCCACTGTCCCCAACACGGTCCTTCCCCAGATCTGTCCTCCCAGGCAGACTGGGAATCACCTTGATGCTGGGATTGTTACTGTTTTACTGTATATACCCTTTCATTGCCAGTCCTGCTCAACTGCTAAATGGTAAGATCCAAACAATTGTGCTGTTAAGTGGGTTTGTTTGTTTTTTTTTTTTTTGGACTGCTCTCCTGCTCCTGGCCTGTTCCTCATTTATTTCTTTGGACTGTATTCAACACTCAAGGTGAGTGCTGTCTTTGCCCTGAATGCAGAGGTTTGAGGTGTTCTGTGGGTTCTGCTCATTCCTTCCTGCTGGACTTCTCTCTCCTGGTACAAGTCCAACACTCTCAACCACAAGTGCTCTGATCAAGGAGAACATAGAATTGACTGTAGGAGTAGCTGCAACTGTGATCTACCTTGTCATCCCTCTCCTGCTGGTTTACTTCAGCTAGAGAGGCACCTGTGAGGAATCTGATGTTTACCTGAGGCACACCCAACCTCTGGGTAATGCTGGTTGTCAGCTTTGAGTATTTACCATAATCACTGTCACAAGATTGTATATAAAACATCTTATTTAGTAAATGGATGGTCACTTTACAGAATTGATGCACAAAGAAAGTAGTCATTGCCAATGCCCAGGAAAAAAAATAATCTGTTGTTAAAAATAGAAGTGTGACACCTCCTGACTTGCTAACTGGGTCTTGGTCAGGGAATATTACATTGACTTCCAATGTGGTGCATGTTATTTCCAAGTCATAACCTATTTTTGGCCTTAGGAGAGTTTTGCAAACAGAAGGAGATATTGCATCATATACGTTCAGTAAGTATTTTAGTAATAACATAAAATATGTTGTAAGCAACTGGTTAGGAATTTCCTTCAGAGAAAACTGCTCATCAGCTTCTTAAGGATTATCCCCTCCAGACTGGGGGAATTTAGGGGTAGCTTGAGGAAATTTTCAAACACATTTTTTTGGCATATAGATAATTGAATATTTTAGTATTAAATCAATCTGATCTTCTGAGGATAAATATAGTATGATAATAAGTTATATGAAATCACAAATATATTTACTGGCCATTTGGTGAGCAAGGGCTTTCTTTGAGCCCTCCATGCAATACCTCTATGCTGTGTCTGTATCCTCACTTATGGTTCTGTATTCCCTCTCTCTCCTTGTGCCCATCCATTTCTGTGCAATGAGGTAAGTAGGTCTCACATCGTATTGCTGCTGCCTCTCAAAGTGGGGGTATTTGTTTGAGTCCTTCCTGGCCAGAGCTTGGTCACAAAACAGGTCTGACACCAACATCTCTGAGACTGCTACATCTTCATTAATTCAAGTTGAAATTGGCCAGCAGGCTCCAAACTTATCAGAGTGGACAAATAGGCAGGCAGCCCGAGCACATTGACTTTGCAGTCTTGGAAATGAGGCTAAAAATAGTAGTGTATTTATTTCTGGAAGAATGAAATTGGGTTTGATCTACCAATCCCTTTAGCTAATAAGGGTAATGGAAATGAGATTACATTGGCTGATTTATTATTTCTGGTGGTTATTAATTATTGGGTTTTTCTTTTGAGTAATTAAAAGAGAATTTTTCCTGCTTTAAGCGAGTGCACTAGATCTCATTAATCTGAAGTCTTAAAAATATATTCTTAGCCTGGAGAGCCTAAGAAAATGCTAGTTTCTTTGTAACTGTTCATTTGCAATGTAAGACTATGAAGCTACTATTACAAAAGCTTCTTTGAATCTTTCCATATTTCTGTGAGTGTGTGCTTTGTACTCCTTGGCTGTTTATTGGCATCTTGGTTCTGCCTTCCTATGTTTCTATCCTGTGCAGATCCTGAGTTCCTCTGCAGAACCAGTCATGGCTAAATTAAAGCACACAAATATAAAATGAAAACTGGTTTTTTTTGCTGTTGTTTTTAACTGCAGACCTCAGTTTCCCTAAGACAGACCTTAAAACAGAGGTGGTTGTTGTGGTGATTTCAGGTGGTAGCCCAGCTTCTTGCTCCAAGGGCATGTTGTGGAGGCAGCTTTATGCTGTGGAAGAGGCAGCGTTGTGCCATGGAAGAAAGAACCAGGTGAGCCAGGGGGCTGCTGTGGGTTACTGCTGACACCACTGTGGTCCGACAGTGGCACGATGATGGCTTTTAAAAATAGGACTTCTTGCCATTTTGTATTCTTGTCAGTGTGTCACAAATGTCATAAGGTCGGGTTTGTTTTTCCCAGCATTTTTCTCTCTTGGTTCTCTCCCTCATCAAAGGAATAAATGAATTTTGCTGGTGTGGGGTTCGCCCTGGCAGTGGCAGGGCAGGAAGGGCCGGGGCCGCTCGGCTCTGCGCGGTGCGGATTTGCATTCACAGCGCGGCGCGGGCAGTGAGTTACGGGCTCAGCCCGGGCTCTGCAGAGCTTCTAATGCTCCTATTATGAGGCATTTGACCTTTCCAAGGATAGAAACGTCAGCTGCCCGCAGCGCTGCGGGAGTGGAGGCAGGACTTGCCACCCTTCCCCTCGTGGAGCTCGGGCGACCCGTGCTCAGGCTGAAGAGCTCCTGTTCATGGGTGTCGGCACAGCCACAGAGGACAGCGTTGTACTTAACAGCTCGTAAAGATTGTTTTGACAAAAAACAAAGCCAAACAAATCTTAAACAAAGCTAAACAAATCTTCCCATGAAACCCAGCCAGGCTGTGAGGCGATGTGAGCACAAAATAGGGAGAAAGAGAAGAGCAGCGTTTGGCTTGGTCAAACCACTTGCCCGAATGATTCAAACACCTCCTGCCAGCCTGCTCAGCTGTCTCCAGATCTGATCCCTGAAGTCTGCAGAGTGCGTGTCAGAGGGCTCTGGCTGCCTACAGAATGCTGCAGTGATACCAAGCCAGCCCCACAAGCTCCATCAGAAGCCAAGGCTGTGTTTGGCATCAGGAACCATCCTTGGTGCCCACACAGCTCCTACAGGGAGAAGCTGTGCTTATTGCCAGTGGTTTCCAGGTCACAGTGGGCTGTGCCCTCAGCTGGCTTCATCCCTTGGGCTGGCTGCATTCCCTTGTGTCCATTTAGCAGGAACAGAGGGCACGATGGGTGCTGGGGACACCACCTTCCTCATGCAGGTCACCGAGAGCAGGTGAGATCCCCCATGTCCCCTCTCCACATCAAAGTTTATTCAGCTGCAAAACTGGAATAGTAGAAAGTCTAATCTTCAGGCTAAATTGCTATCCAAGTCCAAGGTGGGCTTTTTATTGTTTTTAGTAAATAATAAACATGTTCCCAAAGCTCTGTAATTAACCTTTCTCTTGTAAATAGGAAATCAGTTTCCACAGTTTCCTTGCAGAACTTCTGCATAATGTTTGCATTCTGTCTTGAGCGAGCTAACATTTATCATCCTTCACTAAATCCTGTGGAGAGTCTTTAGGGCTGGCAGCAGGAGTGTCCAGCTCTGAGCAAGCACCTGCAGGTACCATTTCCATGGCAATTTACCTCTGAACTTAAAACCAAATTCCTCAAAAGAGAAACAGTCACCTTCTGCAGGAAAAGGAAGGACAGTTTAGGAGTAGCCTCTTTTGCTTTAGGAAAGCAAAAGAGAATAAAAGCATTTCCAGGAGAAGAGAAAAAAGCAACCTCTCCTGAATTCAATAACTGATAGGGAAATCTGTTTTAGGGCAATGAAACTGGAACCCAAATTCATCCCTCTAATTATTAACACCAGGACGTCGCTGATGTTGGTCCCTACTGTTGGAATATGTGATAGAGAATCCAGGAGATGAAGAAATGTTAGGAATGTGACCTCCCAGCAGAAAGTTTTGTGGAAAAATATGTTCTCAAGTATATTTATATTTCCAGAGAAATAAACATTCTCCAAAGGTACTCTAACAAATAGGTCCATAGCAGAGAAGATCAAATGGGTAGTTATTCTCTCTACATGCTGTCAGGTTGCCAAGATATATTGGTTTTCCTAGGGAAAATGGAAAAATCAGTGTAAAAGAAGGAACAGGATAAGTTTTAACAGAGAAAAAAACTTAAGCTTTTATCATGTGCACATAATTTGATACCGTTTTTCACAAAGGGTTTGCAGGGCTGTCCATTCTGTCAGCATCTGAGGACCTGCGAAGTGCAGGTGAGCATGAGGGGACTCACTGCTGACCTGGTCTTTGGAGGTGGTGGGGAGGTGTTTGCACAATGGCATTGGTGAGCTAGGAACTATAAACCTGATTTTGTGCCATAGGGAAACTCATTGAAAGGTCAGGATTTGGAAAATTCTCACTCTTTTTTTTTTTTTTTTAAGTTAAAAGTTAATTATATTTCAGTCATATTTTCTTCCAAATTGATGCTATGGTTTTTTAGAATGGGAATGTAGAAAATGTCAAGTGTGATACAAGGACCCTTAATGTTGACAGAACTGTTCTTATTGGAAAGGAACCTTTTCTTTAAAACTTTTGGCCAGTTCTAAGTGAGATACTGGAATTATGGGACTGACTTAAAAAATTCCAAATTTAGAAATAAAAGCTGTTTTCTGGGTTTAACACCCACTTATTGCCCTGATATGGGTCATTTTCCAGGTTCTCTTTGCAGTCACAGGTGACGGAATTTCCCAGTGCTGAGACACGGAAGCAAAACATGATACAGTAACTGGGAGATTTGCTGTTTGCTTAAATAAAAATCCCATTTCCCCAAACCAAGCTGTAATCAGTAAGAATTGTTGATTTGCAAGACTTTTAAAACTGAGCCAATAAAACATACTGTACATTACCTGATCTCCACCTGGAGTACCAAAAAACCTTGAGAGCTCTCAAACAGAATTAGTGTTTTTTAAAAAGCAGGGAAATGAGAATGTAACTCTGCAAATTTAGCACTTTGAAAGGAATTGTTTCTTGGATAGGAATGTTGTAAAACCAATCAGAGAGAAAAGTGCTGCTATGAAGAGACTATTGCATAAGGTGTCTGAGATAAAGATTTTACTGTTTTTCATGTTCTCATAAGATTTTACTGAAATGGAAGTTCTCTCTTTACATCTCCTTTGTTATGCACAAGCTTTGAATATAGAGATAATAGCTACCTTTGTCTAAACCTCCTGGGCTGATTTGAATGTAGAGCTGGTATTGCTCTCCAGTTTCTTTGCATCTGGGAGAAAAGTATGAGTGTTTATTCCAAAAGAGTTGATGAATTTTAAGTTTCCCCAGACATCAGAGAGATTTTAGTCCATGACTGAAATCAATTGCAATATTAACTATCAGCTTTAACTTTTAAATATCTTCCAGTATCAGGACCCAGAACCTGATTTGCTTTTTAAAGCCATTTGAATTTTTCAAACTCATTTTTTTCATTCTTTTTCAAATGCAAGATTTTTTTTTTCTTCAGCACAACCTATAAGCCTTCTTAGCATGTGGAATCACCTTTTGCAGTGAATGGGAATTTATGCAAGTTTCTTTTCCTTAAGGCTGATTCTCACAATAACACATTCTTCTGCACTAGAGACCTTGCCCTGTTGGGTTCAGGGAGTTGTAGAGCCCAACAATCCTGTGCTAAGGATGCACCACTTGGGAGCTTTAGCACATTCTGGGTGTCAGGGTTCCAGTCCTTAGACTGAACAAGTATTATCTGAAATGGAGTCACAAGATCCAGTTCTTCGGCAGAGTTGGTCATCCTGCAGACAATACTGCCTGTTGTCCTGCTGCTCTGTATGAAGATCATATTCCCAGCCTCTCACTGTGAGTAATTGTGAAGCTTTTTCTGAACTTTTCTTAACTGTAAGAATTGTATTTAAAGAAATACAGTTACTTCAGATTTCTACAGAGCCATCCTTGAACTTCAGGAGCACCTGCAGTGAATGGTTGATGCAGAGCCCTGTCTTGATACTGTGAGTCAAAGAGATGAAGCCATTGTAAGGCAGAATGTTTAATTTTTCCTGTGAGTCACTGAAGGTAATATAAACATTAGTCTCCAGCCTACAGATACGTCATTCACTTTACAGAGGGTGGCAGCTGCCTTCAGGCTGATGAAATGACTGATATGAGCAAAACAAGCTTCTGAAGGGGCATTTTCAGGATTATACAAAGATTGTGGCTGGACCTGCATATGGCCAAATGTTCCCTACAAGCAGGTCTGCACAGAGATGGGCTCTGGGTGCTACTGCCTGTGCTGCTGCTTTCCTTAGGTACTCAGACCCCTGCTCAGAAAAATAAGTGTTTAATTAAATCCAGTCTAGTCAGCGAACTATTGATGTGTGTATTTAGCTTTAGAATATGTTTAAAAGACATTCCTTTTAATGGGACTGAAATATGTGCTTAATATTAAACACACTTTTAAATACTTTCTGAAACTGTGAAACCTTACTGTTTTAAAGCTTTTGTGTGAGCTCAAGACCATTTTGTTACAGTGCTGCAGGAACTGTCTCATTTGTGCTTGGAAATACAGGCTTCATCGCTGCCATTGTTGCATGATCCTCAGTTGAAAGTTGTGTTTGTGGGTCATGGGATAAGCACTTAAATGTAACCTTGATGAAATCTTACTGATTACACCATAACTTGTAATTTATTAATTAAAATAGATAGTAGGCTCCCTCACATTTTGATTAACCCAATAGCTTTCACAGCAAGAACTGAATTCAATCAGAGATATCATAACAGCTTTTAATAGAATGACCTGGAGGGGTACTGAGTGCATCCCTTGAAATACTTTTACCTATCAGACAGCTAATTTGCATGAGTAACCACTTGGCAGCTGAACACAAACCACAGTGGAAGACATTCTACGGATTATATGAAATTATCTTAAATCTTCCAGTCACGTGTGAGAAGCTCCATCAGTTGTCTCTTGGCTTTAACTAGATATGTTTTCAGCGAGAGAAGATGTGAAGGACAGGGGCTTTGACCTCCTCTAAACCTGTGAAGGAAGTGACAGACAGTAAGATATAAACCTAAGGACAACAGCCAAGATACAGTTTGATTACAGATGCACTGAGTGATTTGGAAAGATAAACTTTGTATGACCCTGAGAAGAGGAATGCTGCTGAATGCTCAGGATTTCAAGTGAAGCCACTGAAGCATTCAGTACTTCAAAGAAAAACTTGTCTCTTTAGGGCTAAAATGAAAATTCACATCCCTTTGGTGAAGTCTGGGCATATACAGGTGGATGATCTGCACCTCCCTCCTGGGTGCGTAACAAAGAATTGCTCTGTGACTGACTGCTGATTATGGGAGGGGGAATTGTGCTTGAGTATGTTTAAAACTCAGGTTTTCCTTTGCCCATACAGGTTGCTGGGGCTGTACCTGGGCTCAGGTGAATATTTGGGCAACTGCATCTGTGAGACCAGTTGTGCTTCAGGCAGGAGCAGCTGAAGAAAGCTGTAAAGAATAACAGTGTTATTCTTTAACAGTGTTATTCTCCATCCACCTTCTTTGGAGAAAGGAGAATCCACGTTTTCAGATGCTGCAAGTGAAGAACCATCTTTTATAACTGCTTTACTTTAAAAAGCAGAAAAGAGTAAGGAAGCAGTTTACAGATATCAATTTCTGTCACGTTTGGAATTCTTGTGTGTTTCTGTAGAATAAGTGATGATATTTAATGCTTTACCTTTGTAGAAGTCTGTGAATTTTGTATCATCCCAGCACAGTTTATCTCCATGGCCCTCAATAGTGTAAAATGCATTACTGATGCTACTGTTTATTACATTAAAAGCAGCTTTAGAAGAAAAGACATCAAGTCAATTTTGCTGCAGCATTTATGTTTGTAACTGACCTTTTGTGCTCAGCCTGAAAGTGTATCCATATAATTTTACATAAATTTTCAAAAGTCTGAAATTCAACTAGAATTTTAAGAATTTTAAGCAGCATGATTTTATAAGATCTAGACTGTAGCAAAATCTTTTTTTTCCTCAAGAATAGAGGTACTATGGCTTCATCATACCCAGAAGTGAACTAAAGAATCCTATATATCGTATTTAGCTCTGGAACCTGAGGAAAATGTCTTTTACACACTCTGGGAAGACACTACATGCTTTGTTTTTCCCCAGACAGGTCACATACCTTCACTCTATCATATGCTTGCCATGAACTCAAGCTCTGCCTGAGTATTTTTTCACAGAGAACTCTGACCTTGATTGCTTCACGTTAATTAAACAATTGAGGTGAAGTATCTCCTAATCACTTGTGTAGACTTTTGTCTCCTAACAAGGGCCATGGTGAGCCAGGCCTGGATGTTTTCCTGCTTGCTGAACTGATGGAAAGGTCTGTGTGTGCCATGGGCGTGGCTGTGGTTTGGGTAGATGGACCCCAGACAGGTGAGATTGCTGGTGGGATAAGACATAAATCTACTGGACTTAGCAGATACTTCAACATGTCCAAGAAAGGCAGGGGTGAGGATATGGAGCCTGCACCAACTGTTATGGCATTGGATCACACTGAAGGGAAGCTCTGTTAGGGTGGGTGCACGGAGAGCACATCAGTGAATGCCTTATAACCGTGCTGTGAGCCCTCCTTCCTGTCCTGGCTTTACTTGAGATCCATGAGATGAATGTGCCAGCTGAGTTTATCTTAATTCTTTCCTAATCTCCTTCAGACAGTCAGAAAGATTTCCCGTGTGGCTGGGGTAAATGCCAAGCTGTAGGCAGCAATGGTTTATAATTCTTTCAAGAACATTGGCACTGGTCTTTAAAATATCAGCAAGTTATGTCAAGACCATTTTCTTGGATTTAGAGACAATCCCCATTCAGTGCTTAAGAAGATCACACACACCGTGTGGTGAGGTTGCTGTTGCAGCTTTTCTATTTTTAGTTAAGAAGGTCCCTGAGGTTATAATCATGGGTGTTCCTCATTTACCAGCTGCAGTTAAGAACAAGAAATGGTTATTCCTTCGCTTACATGTGATCAAAGAGTCTTTTACAGGGGTGTGATTTCAGATTATGAATTCAGGATTTCATCAAAGCTGCTGCTCCACTGGCCCACATACAGGAAACTGCTTCATGTACCTGCTTACATTTCACATGTCTCAAAGACAATGCAATAATGAAAATAACTACAGCACATAACCAAAACCAGTTGTTGCTCTCCCTTTGTTGAAGAATGGTTTAAATGGTATTTGTGGATGTCTATAAGGGACCAAGTCAGTGAGGTAACACCACCTGCTTCTGCAGGTGAGGTCTAGAGTTTAGGTGTGTTAATGCTGGTGGTTTTATTATGTCCCAGTGATGTGTTAATTATTTTAGTTGTGTTTAAGTGTTCTTTTTGAGTAGAAAAAGGCTCTTATAGACTACATCTTGAACAAAGTTGTAACTTTTTTTGCTAAGATTCTAAAGGTCCCGAGACCCTCAAGGAAAGAAGAAGAAAGATCAGTCATCTCCAGAGTCACTGCTGAAGGTTATATCCTGGGAACAAGTGTTGGAAGCTCTTTACCACCTGGGCTCCTGGAGGTGATATACAGTAGAAAGTCCTTTAAAGCACAAGCACTTTGCTCTATCTGTGAAATTAAGGACCTTGTTTGAACAAGAGTTTCATTCCTATATATTGGTTCTTCCTATGCATTGATTCCTCTATTGAACTGCAGAGTTTTGCTTGTTTCTGTTCAGGGTGTAATTTATCTATCTTCATAGAGAGCACGATGCCAACCTGCAGTTTCTGATGTTAGGATGGTAATCCACAGAAAGAAAAAAGCCTTTTAGGTCACTCAGGATATCTTCAAAAAGTGCCCTTGAAATCTAATTTTTTTCTGCCTTACAAGCTTTAGGAGTCACCTGCAGTGAACTAGAAGAGGTTATGCCTTAAGATACGTAGCTGTGAACTTCCACCATGAGCCACTGTTGTAATATATAAGTCATAGTGAGAAAATATTGTTGTGCATCTGGGAGAGATGAACATACTTCCAATAATTTTGCTTAATGGCTGTGCCCTTTTGTGACTAATGCACCCTGGATTTTAATGAAATAGCACGGGTTTGTCACAGACAAACCTCTTCCTAGGCAGCAAACAAAAAAGCATTGATGGAAACAAATCACCAGACAGAACATTGACCTCTGAGCAAAGTCTCTGCAAACAGGAGGTAGGACACAGGCTGCTACTCTCTGTTGTCAGATCACTCAGAAAGGAGATATGCAGGGGATGATGTTCTCCCAGAAGACATTAGAAAACAAGAGGCAGAGGTATCCTAGAGGATCAAGAACAATTTCCCGAGCTATATGAGTGCCTGAAACGTAGCTGTGAGTCTCAAGGGAGTGCAGCCCATCTGCTGTAGATGTGCAGCAGTCAGAAGATGATAGGCAGCATACGAACCAGACCTTGCAATATGTCCCTGTGGATGTTAATGACAAATCAATCCAAGTCTCTTGAGCTTCAGGACATTTTTTTCTTATGTCTAATTTCAAGTGAAAAAGATAATTCTCATGCAAAAAGAATGTGTTATAAAATTTTAGTTGTTAAGTAAGTCCTGATAGGAAACATTTACTTGCAGCTATTTGCTTTGTTAATCAGGTGTACTGCCCACTCAAGCCTGCAATCCTACAGTTTAGGGCACTGGTATCTCAACACACTGTGAGACACATCCATTCCTGAGGGATCTTTTACCTGAAAAACAAACCAGTAGAGCAGAAACAGAACAGCAAACTGACTTACTCAAGGTTATGTGAGTCTGCAGTAAAGCCAGGAGTGGAGTTCAGATACTTTAATTCATGGAACATCTCCCAACCACAGGTAGTACCAACCTGCAGTAGCATTCAGATGTGAGTGTCTTTTAATATCTCAGTTGTACTGAGTTTATTTTCTGGGGAATTATAGGTGTGGTGTGGGGAGACTTAGAACATTGTGAGCAGTTGGTAAGGGCAGCTGAAGCATGGAGATAGGTTCAGATTACCAAGGCTGAGCTCTTCTTGTGGAAGCCAACTAAAAGGTGCTACAAAGATTTGCCTGATACCACCAGACATGTGGTATCATCTGCACTCTTCTAGCCATAGGACAGAAGAGTTTGAAGATGGCAGGGTTTACCTCTGTAGAAGCACAAGATCTCCAGATGTTTCAAAATATTCCACCACTTCTTCAGTTCACAAGCTTTACAATGGGTTTAGATTGTGTTTTCAAGAATCCTGTGAAAACCAGACATCTGCTATTACTGGCTTTGAGAGAAGTTGGAGTCCATGGCTGTCTAGGTGAAGCAGGTGCCTGTATGGTCAGATCATCACCCTCACCTAATCCATGGGTTCTCCAGACTTCTGAAACTGAAACTTTCATTTCCCCCCCTTTCTCAGCAGTGGTCTTGTCTGCATGTAACAGCCTTCTGGAAATTAATTTACAGGCATGACATAAACACCATAAACACCATAAACACCATCCTGTGTGTACCCAGCACAGTTCTGGTACCCAGGACCAGGACACAACAACGAGCATGGCTGGAGCAGTGCAGGGAGCTGGGCTGTGGAATGAGGCAGATCTGCAATAAGACCTCCCTGAGAAGGCTCCTGATGTCTGAGCTCTGCAGGAGACAGAATATATTGCTGTATGTAAAGACATTCTGGGGCTGGAGACGGTATCTATTTCATGAATGAGGGGTATGATGAGGCCATACTCTGAGAGGGAAAAACAAGCTAACAGAATAAAGCCTGCTGATGAATTTAGATAGAATTGGGACAGAGATTTGAAGGAATTTGCATATTGTTTTCATAATCACAAATCAGCCAAGACAAGAGAGGGAGAGTCATAAAATGAAGAGACAGCAAACCTGAAGCTAATGCTGGGAGGTGATTTGGTGGCTGATGAACTGAGCATGTGACTGCACTGACCGTGCAGCCTTTATTGGCATGTATGTTAATCCCTTGGAAAGAGTAAATACACCAAAATGAGGGGAGGAAATACCTCCTTGTTCATTCTTATAAATGTGTCTGTGTGATTATAACTCCATGTCAATGCATCTTTCCTGTGAAAGGAAAAACAGGCTCGTTGGGAATAAGAATGCAGTTGTCCTGAGAGGTCCTGATCCATACCTAACTTACATAGTTTCCAGAATGGACAGGGAGGGGGATATGAAGGATTTCATGCCTCTGTCTTAAATGTTTAATTTAGGCACTGCAATCTCTCTATGTACCCAAAGAAGGGAAGGAGCTCCTTGGGAAAGGACAGGAATGGCAAATCAGAGTACATAATTTCGGCAAAGTTTTGGCTAAACTAGTTGCTTGAAAAAGCTTAATGTGCCTTAGTAAGAGACCTCTGTACTCCCCCCAAAGTACTACTGAAAATAGCAACACAACCAGAGCTCAAGAAAAACACAGACTTAAGAGCTGCCAGAGAAAAGAAAAAGCCAGAGTCTTTCATGGAGCTAATCTAAGTCTTGGAGTTGTTCTCCACCAAAAGCCAAAACGTTTTGGCTGTGTCACTTTTTTCACACTTTTATGTCTCTCAAGAATCAAACTAGGACCAGAGCAGAGATCTGCCAAGACCAGTCTTGATCTCCCACCAGTAGATTTCTTATTGCTGAACAAAACCATCATTGCAGATCTTCATAAAGAGTGTTTGCTCCTGAATCTTTTCATAGCTTGGATTTCATGTTTGTATTTTGGACATGGAGCTAAAAGGAGGCAGGCAGTATCAGGAGGAATGATGGTAGTGCAGTGCTATCACCCAGCAGGACTGCACACTTTATCTATGATCAGTTCAGATCAAGGGTGATGGTGTTTGGAACAGGGTAGTACCAGCTATACAGTGTTGGAAAAAAGCTGTGATGCTTTGGATTTGAAGGGAATGAAATGTGAAGTTTTAATATTATTAAGTCTTAATTCTATTAAACAACTTTTCAAATGGTCTGTGGCCATTCTGCCATTGTTGGGTTTGTTCTAGTCTGTGTGCACTACATACCTCTGTATGTTCTGATTGTACCCTGACAGCCAGTGAGTCTGGATTGGAAAGTGAGCCCAGGTTTGAGTATTTATAGCACAGAGAAGTTATAGCTGGAAAACGCCCTTGAAGAAGCGGAGGGGACATGGAGACCTTCTGGCCTGCATAAGTAATGCTCCAGCACAAACATGCCCGTCACTGCACATCCATACTTGGATGGGGAAGGAAATCCGCTGTGACAGCTCAGGCACAGTAACTGGCAGCAAAACAACATGTTGTGTAAATAGGCCAAGACAGATCTGGTCTGTAAGCTGATTAGGTTTTTGTATTTCCAAGTAATTAATAGTTATGAAGAAGGTTTACAAATGTTCTTAACACCGGGGAGGCACCCCCAGGTCTGTTGTAGAAATGCACTTATGCAGCTGCTGCTTTCTTGTTGGTACCAAGGTTGGTTAATGCTTGCCCTCTGTCGCTGTCACCAGTTACTGTGGAGGCTCTGTGGGTAGCACTGGAGAGTCAATTTGTCCCATAACTATATGAAGCAGAGTCATGGCTTAGATGACAGCTCAGACAAGGCAAGTGTGTGAGAGAAAGGGTTGCTGAATGATCCGTCCTTTCTCTGGGGAGGTCAGGGAGTCACCTGGGGCTGTGCCTCCAGCCACGAGAGATGGGCAGATATGTCCAGATCTGGGAGCTCCTCCATCTCATCAGGTCTGCCACAGTGAGAAGCCTCAGGTGAATTAGGCATTTGCTGTTAGATATACACACATTAGGGTTTTTTGTTCCCATTCTTTCACCAAGCAAATATAAGTAAACTGGTGCTTCTGATGGAGTTTACACATGGAGTTTAATCAGAATGAGACTTGAGAGTTCAGATCCATGGAGGCAGAGAGTAGGAAGGGCAAGAAAGCTGCTGATGCAAAGACTGTAATTTCCTACAGCCACAGTGACTGGAGCTCACTTTTCATCTTTCCTTCATTTGCTACAGTATGAAGTGATCCCAGAGCAGGTATTAATGACTAAGCTGAACAGCTAAAAAAAGTAATTGGTATTTCATATTCTGTCAAAGCATGCCTGCATTACAAGTTGTGTATCTTTTGTAGTGTCTCTGAGCTACCAGCCTTTGTAATTTATGTTTTTGGGTAGTAAATTCATTTTTTACCATGCAATTTTTTTTTAATCTCTCCAATTGCTGAGGCTCCATTAAGAATGGGATCATTGGTCAGGGAATGCTGTTAACAATTTAAAGATATTAAGTCCAGGAATCAAAGTCCTGTCTTTTTTGATCTTCTGAATAATAGACCATAAGTTCCATCCACTGTTTCCTACATGGAGTCTGAGAACCTGCATTTGAACACTGAGCTTGCTAATTTAGAGACTCAATTGCTGATAAATCCATAATGCCATGAACAGTTTACCTGGTGTTTAGTTGTATGAAGGTTAGATATGGTTTTCAGAGTGAATGTGGCTGATTACTCTTCAGACATGGCATCTGGTTTTAATCTTCATTTTTTGCTCAAATTTTCTAGTCTCAGATATCTCCTCTCTGGGCTGATAATTATAGCTCATGAACAAGGTGTCTTCCTTTGAATATCTTGCTAGACTGAACTCTTTCAGTTACTCATAAAAATAATGGATTGAAGAAACTTAGGAGTAGATGTATAATTAGCTCTGAGATGACTAAACAGTGAGAGTTACAGCACATCAGGAGGTACCAGCACTGGCCCCAACAAGAAGGAACAAAAGTGAGTGGGCCACCTTGTTTGCACCATGTTCCTTTCTTTTATTTATTTGTGTGAACTGGGAGGACTCTCAGCTGTTCCTTGTACTTCAGCCCTTGTACCTCTGCTGGTGTGCTGGTCACTCCTGGGTGAGACACTCTTCCTACTGCAGCAAGCACTGCTGTTGTGCAAAGAGCTCTGAGGGGTGTGTACGAAAGGTGAAGAAATATAGACAGGTAGGAGCATTGTGCTGTTTGCATTTTGTGTGTTATGTTTATTTAGCACAGGAATACCATGACAGAAGCAGTAATTAATATTCCTTCATAATTCAACAGAAAGGGGGAGAGAGCTGTGAGAACAAAACGGATTCTAGCCCAACTGCCTCATGCAACTGATGGGTTTTTGGTTTGAGAATGTTTTTAATTTAACCTTTAGCTAAATCTCTTTTCTGTGCACAATTATGTTTTCTGTTGTCTACATTCCTCTCATTACATCTCTACCATGTATCTTTAAACACAGGTTGGCCTGATTGACCATTGCTGCTCATCTTCACACATTTTACTGTTCCCAGATGTCCATTGACAGCATCCAAGCATGAAGAGAGAGGAGGAAAAGCCCTTAAGAATAATTGCAAGCAAAACAGCATGTCATGAAAATAAAACTCGAGTCCCTAGGCCTTTGTGCTTTGAAATTCAAATGAGTCAAAAAGAAAAGACAACAGGACCATATCCAGGAGGTTCATAAGATCGTAGAATGGTTTGGGTTGGCAGGGACCTTAAAGATCATCTTGTTCTGACACCTTCCACTAGACCAGGTTTCCCAAGGCCTAATCCAACCTGGCCCTGAACATTTGGAGGGATGGGGCAGGATGGACAAACATTTGTCTGTGGGTGATGGCATCTGGCAAGGCCACAGCATAAGGTGTTTTACCTACAGCAGGTGCTTCAGGAACACTTCCCTTCTTGATTGGAAAGGGGAATTGGAGTCTTGGGGTCTTTGTGAGCTGAGCTGGGAACCAAGGGTCACAACACATGTGGGTGCCACATTCCATTGTCAGAGCTGACTGTGCCAGCATCCCTGTACTGTGGGGACACCAGTGGTTCCTTCATATCTGCAATAAGTAGATTTGGGTGTGATTTTTAGGCTTCAATTTTTTCTTCTGCTCGGGGTGCTGGGGAAGAACTTTTCAACTGCAAGGTCTGCTCCTGCTGAGGCACCACCTGCTGGATAAACAGTAAGCCCTTACACACCCCTGTGGGAATGAGGATTGGAAGGATTCTGGTTTGATGGCAGTGAGACACAGCCTAAGATCCTCTTGGCCTTTCAGCCCCCAGTTTGTCCTGTGCTCATACCACGGCACAGTAAGGATGTGTGCAGTCAAGGGACTCTGCAAAGGAGGACGAAGTGGAGAAGTTTGATAGTTGCACTTGTCATGGGCTGCTGACTTTCCCCCCTTCCACATCTATAAAACAACTTCTCTCATGGACTCTGAATTTCATTACTGGGAATACATTTTGTAATAGCTCCCGACACCTCTTTCTCAACCGATAATTTAGTTAAGCTCTCTGCTGCACATGCTAATGCTTCACTGTGGAGGCAGTGGAAAATTATTTAATAAAACTTAACACCACTTTCATTTCATGGCTGTTATTATCAAATATTAGTCATTGCTGAGAATCATTCCTTGAACAGTTTGTTCTTATCATCTGTATGCATTTGGCTATCACCTCTTTGAAATGCAGCAGCATCTTGGGTGGTAAAGGAAGGCAGCTTTCATTTTATTCAGCTGTGCATCTTGAAAGCAGTTGTGGTCTTAACAAACAGGAGTTATTGTCACTTCGGTGTCCTCTGTGGTAGTTCAGCACAAAAGAAGAAGTTTTAGCTGAAGGGTCATGAAAGAACACCAGAACTAAAAAAAATACAAGTGGATCTGTTACCAGTGAAGCTTGTTTCTCACAAAAAATGTATGTGCTTGGTTTGGTCAAAGTTAAGAGATTTTTTTCTTACTGTTGGGTCAGAAATAACAACCCTCAAACAGTTATAAGTCCTAGGAAGATGTCTTATAATATACCCTGCTTTGCTGTGTTTTTTTCTTATAATCTTCCATTCTAAATGCTGTGTTTTCCTGTCAGACAAAATCGAATTGCTATATGCTTGATGTTGATTCATATTCCACCCAAATCTCACCCAGCAGGCAGAACCACTTATACAATTTCATTTCTACAGCTTAGATAACTTCTAAGCTGTTTGGAAGCTGATCTGTGTGAAGGTGCTGTCACCTGCATTTTGCACAGCTTTGGTAGGACCAAACCTAGTTCACCAGGAAAGATAAGGAGGTTTGGAAGGGCAGGAGCTCCAGGAACATCTGGAACATCAAGTGTGAAGTAAGATAACACGCAGGTACCCCCAAAATGCCAGGTATTGGAAGGATTTCAGGAAAATTTATTCCAAAGTCAAGAATGCTAGACTTACAAGGGAAAATTCCCAATAGTGCTTGAACACCAGGCCTGAGAAAGACACATCTCCTGTTCTCTTCAAGGATTTTATCTTCACTGGCCTCCCCCCAGGTCCTCCCCAACACAAAGGCCCATAACTTCTGTAAGGGTTTCTCCCTCCTCATACCAGGGAGAGAGCCTGAAAGCTTCCTCTGGAACGCAGGAGGAAAAAAAAAATCCAACTATGTTTGAGAAAGGTCCTTCTGCCTAAGCAGGAAAGACTTCCTAAGTGAAACAAGCCCTAATCTCCTTGTCAAAAATCTCCTGGAAAGGGTATCTACAGTTACATGAGGAACACAACCCACAGGTTGAGCATGTTGGATGGCACCATGCTTACAGCCTCGTGGATCAAATGTCAGTCATGAAAGAGAGAGTGCCACATGCTGGTTTTGTGTGGTTTGATATTCACATCTTAATGGAGGCTAATTCCACTTGTGCTTTAGTCCCAACTCACACTCCATGGGGCTTCCCAAGGAGGCGTTTATTGTTCCAGTGCTCCACCACGGCAGTGAGCCAGCTGAGCCTGCCTTTATCACAGCTTTTGCCTGTGCTTTCCCTCGGATGCACCATCAATATAAACATGGAAACCCTTCATTTCCTTTCTGCTGTGTGGGCGTCCTGAGTCAACTCTCCCTGTGGGTGACTGGGAAAGATGTTTTCCTACCCTTGTAGCATCCATTATGCCTCTGTGTGAAGGGCAATGTCTTCTTTATGTAAATTAAGAGTCTCTGCGTGTTCAGTGGACTTTCTGAGAAGGAAACAAACTTAATTAAAAATGAGAAGAGATCTCTCTTTATTTCCAAAGTCATCCTCACTCAAAGTTTATTTAAACGTGAATTATTTGCTAAATGATAAAAGGGCTTCCTACAGAAACATCACTGACTCCTAAGCCAGAATTTTCTCCATCTGGCAGAAACTGCTCCTCCCCAAACTTTTTATCCAAGACGTATTGCCACTTCATGAGTCAGGTAGCAAACCTGATGTTGTAAGGAAACCAAATATCCTGTCACTCAATTTCAGTTAATTTCTATTTGGAGTAAGATGTGTGGGAAGAGGTAATATCTTTTATTGTCACATTTAGAAAGAATAGGCAAACTTCTTGGTGCACAAGTGTTTCTCAGGGGACAATGTAACTTGTAGGATAGATGTGTCTACCTGCCAGGCTGATTTCTCTTGTCCCCTTCCAGCCATTCAGAAGGCTTGTCTCAAAGACTCATCTCCCCTCTTCCTCCCCTGCCTCCACTCGAGGCACTGCTGTTGTTTTCCTCTAGCGCCCAGCTCTGGCTTTCACCTCTCACACCTTCATCCACTCTGTGCTTCACAGAGCTCAGTTCGGTGGAAGCTACTCAGTGAAACCCTGAGAACTCGATTCTGCTCAGACTGAGACAGAGGCTCACAGGAATCTTTGGGTTATGTTGGTTCCTATGCCAAGATGCTTCTGCTTGAGCTGTGCCGGGCTGCTTGTGCACCGGAGATCCTTGATTCCCAGCAGGCAGCTGTTGTATCTTGTGGTGGTGTGGGATCCCTCGGGATAGATACAGATCTATAAATGTAAAATTATTATTATTTTAAAGGTCAGTGAGCCATATTTGCACTACAGGGTTGAGAGTGACTGCCTCAGATGGGTTATGTGGACCAGGATTGTGGCCAAGTACTAATAATGCTGATTTAAAAAGGCTGGGGAAGGTGTTCTAACACTGCAAATATTGAACCTCCTATTATATCTATAATCCTATAATAAAAGGAAAATTTAGTAGGAAAAATAAGCACATATTCAGTGTTAGGGAGTTCTGGGAATTTTTATCAATTTCAAAGCAAAACCCTACCCTTGTGAAGTCAGACATTTATAGGGGTAAGGCTAGCTTGTCTGTTCTGACCAATACAACACAAACACAAATAACATAAAGATTTAAAACTCAGGTAGCTGAACTACAACCCAAAGCAAATTAACAGCAAAACCATTAGAAGGATTTGGTTTCTTCAAATGCCAAAAGCACTCACAGTTCTTTTTATGGGAGGAGAGAAGAGGGGAAGATCCTCATAGAGGATTTAAAAAAATAGGAGGGTTAAAAACCACCATGTGGGATTTTGAAAGGGGCTGTGGGCAGTTATCTGCCTCAGAAACACATATTCAACAATGAGTATCAGGGTCAGATGATTTATATATGCCCAAAATCCCATTAACACAGACATTGCATATTAGAAAATTCCCTTTTGTAGATAGAGATCAGCAAACTAAAAGAACACCAGTAAATAATCAACAGACCTTAGAAAAAGGGCAAGGATTAAACTCATCTATCACTAACCAGCACATCTGTAGCAAATCCAGAGAAAGAAAAAAAAGAAAAGGGAGGGGAAAATAAACATCTTTATCATCTTGTACGTGTTCCTCATTTGTTACCGCATGTGTGAAGGGTGAGTATCCGTATCACAGCTGGAAGTAGAGAGAAATGACAAAGCAAAGGGCAGCATTTTCCTCATTTTGCAATGGATCTGAGGCTTGTCAGGGGGCTTGGGATGTGCCTGAAGGTGCAGCCTGCCCCGTGCAGCCCTGTGGTGCCCCAGCCGGCAGCTGGTGGGGAGAACTCTACCCGGTGCTGTCCATTCACAAGAGACTCATCTCGACATCTGTCAGTGCTGTGGCAGAGGATTTTGTCTGCTCTGTGTGATTTTACACCGTGCATCCTCAGCAGCACCCATTTCTCAGGAGCACAGTCAGTCCTGGCAGTGCTCCATGTTCCCTGCACACCCCACACCAAGGCAGGGGCAGAGAGCTTGGGGGCTGGAGCTCAGCCAAGGGGGGATCCATGATAAAATGCCTCACCTGGACACGGATTCCTCATGGATGAAAGCCTCACTCCAGCCTTTAGCTCCATGAAGGTGCTGCCACCATCTGAGCTTAAGGGTCTTTTCCAGCCCTTTTCCATATCTATTAATCATCTGATCCTGATACTCATTGTTAAATATGTATTTCTGAGGCAGATAACTGCCCACAGCCCCTTTCAAAATTCCACATGGTGCCTTTTAACCCTCTTATTTTAAATCCTCTATGAGGATCTTCTCTCCTGGTGTTATATTTGGTGCTGGACCCAAGTTGTCCAGGTCCACACCAAGAGACCAAAGCTGTCAGGGCTGGAAGGGGAAAAGGATGCTGATGGATTGCAGGAGGAGAAAAGTGGTTGCAGAGAAGGCTTCTTGCTCATGCAGGGAATTGCTACAGGGGTTTGAGCTCTGCCTTGTGCCACTTGCACATGGAGGAGGGGGCTTCCCTGAGACAGAGAGGACTAAGGGAGGATTTGCACAATAGACCCAAACGTAATTTCTTTAACCTGCAGTCTTAAAAAAGCAAGTACAACTCATTTGGCTCTGGGTATTTCTTCCTAGACATAATCTTTACGGCTGTAATAGTGTTGCTCTTCTTGCTTACAGTGAAATCTCTCTTTATTAGGCCTTCAGCATTTGTTTCTTCACTAAGCATCCTCTCATAAGCATGCCAGCATACTGCAAAGTGTTCTTTTAAATAACCAGACCTATAGCCATCCCAGTAAAGGAACTAGGAATGCTTTATGGTGCAAATCCTAGTTTTCATTGTGTTTTTCCAATTACTTTGTAATTCACAAGGTTCAGTAGCTCACAATGGGTCTCTCAGCCATTACTGCAAATTTGCACAGTTCTGCTGTAGGTGAAATTACAAGTTAGAGAACTCCAGCAAGAAAAGAAGCTACTTCACTTTCTGCCAAGCTTTCCTGCCCTTTGACTTTCTCCTTCCTCTCTGTGTTCTCTTTGTTCTGCTCTGGCTACAAGGAACGAGTTTCTGTGTGCTGCTGGTGGAGGCTTCAGAGAGCTTCATGGAAAATCAAAGTGAGATGGGACTTGAAACTCTTCCTTTCTGACTCATGAGAGTATTTTTAAGCTGTTAGGAGGAAAAACCCCACAGCTTCTTATGGGTGTTCAGGAAGCAGCTGCCTTTAGCACTACTCCAGCAGGAAAGGAGTCTGGCATCCCTATCTGTGCTGTGCTGTGTTTATTAGAGGGCAGGTGGGATAACATGCTTCTATCCTTCCTGAGAAACTGTGAACCTCGAGGAGGAGAAACAAGAAGCCTGTTCGTCTTTTTCCTTCCCTTCTTTTTTCTCTATGCTCTCCATTGTCTCTCCCTCCACCACCTCCTTCTCTCTTCCCGTTTCTTCTGAGCTGTGTGTGCAGGGAACAGGCTGTGTGAACACCCTCCTGCTGCTCCTCCACTGATTGTTACAGCCACAGCCCTGCAGAGAGATCATCAGGAGACACTTTGTTTGCTGGAGGTAGATCACTGAGGTGTAGCAAGGAAGCAAAAGTTTTTTTGGAGGAGCAATTAGTAAACACTTTTGCAAACCAGCTCAGGCCTGCTGAGTCCTAGAGAAGAGGTGAACCCTTGGGACCCCTTTCTGTACCCCAAACAGAGTGGACTTGCATGAGTTCAGGTCTAAAGTACAGATTTGAACTTGTCCAGGCTTTGCGTGCATCCGTCCATCCCTCTTCCTTCCTGACAGCCTCTGGCACTGTCAGACAACTTTAGCAGTTTGTTAGAGGGACAGTGGCTTAAAACCATGGTTCCTATAAGATTCACAGCAATAAAAGGGCAGTGTCATCTCTCCTCCTGCCCAAAGTGAGAGCCAGGTGTCATTTGATGCTGGAGTGCCTACGTGGACTTTGTCAGTGCCATAGGCACAGAGAAAACTTCCTCTGAAGTTTGTACCTTCCCAGACCTCAGGGAATTTTGTAGAGTTCCAGATACGGATGACAGGGCTGTTTCTTGTTCTAGTTGTCATGCAAGTTTCCAAAACACTGTGCAATGTCTGAATGAACTTTACAACTCGCCATGAGGCTTTCCTGGCCGGTGAAGAAGATCTGTGGAAGAAATGGATGGGGAAGGAGAAAGACAGGTCACCAGCAAGAAGAGAGACTTTGGATAGGAGTGATGGCAGCAGAGAGAGAAGCATTGGAATATGGCAATGAGACATTTAAAATTGATAGAAGAGAGCACTTGTGAATGGTGGAAATACCAACTGAAAATGACTCAAGGCTGGGTCTGAGTCCGCAGGGCATTTATATGTCAGTGCAAACAGGGACTGAGATGTGGCTCAGGAGAAAACAGCCAAGTTTTCTCAAGGTCCAGAGGTCATGAGACTCAGGGCACTGGCTGGGCAACAGCATTTTAATCCATAGGAAATGCTGATGTTTGTTCCCACCCTCAGTTGGGGGGGGGGAATGGGCCAAAACCTGAAACATAGGAGAGAAAAGTCCCTCCCGAGCATCCAGTGGGCACAGCAGATGGGTGCATCCTGCTGGGAAGAGACCACTGGAGGCCAAGCTGCAGGTGTCAGAAAAGAAGGGGAATACTTTTTTCTCTTTTTGTTTCACCACATTCTTCAGGAAGAACCAGAGGGTGAGGCAGTGGTGAAAATCCTCAGAGGAAGCTGAAAAAACATTTATGGTCTTCAAAACTTGAAAAAACAAAAAAGTAGGAGATGAAAACTGACCTATTTCACCCACTTACACCTTGCATGTCTAGAATTTACAAAACTTTATCTAAGAAAGTGGCTTTTAGTCCTGTTCACCAACAAAGATTAAATGTTTACAGACTTAGGTTGGAACTTGACCAGAAATTGCTGATGAACAAAATAAATATGGGGGGAAGCTGAGTAAACATAAACTGAGTTAAGTGTCTGCTTCTGAAAGGACATAAAATCTATTTTGGAAACTCAGCTGTAAGTTTAAGCATCAGAGTAGCTTTAAGTAGCTCAGATTATTTTACAGGTGTTTTAAAGCAGCCTGGAAAAGAACAGGAGGATTGCCCTCATGGCTGAAAGTCTCTCCTGTGCCAATGTAGGGGCATGGCATTAACACTGTAGCACTGAGATGCTCCCCAGCCTACAGGAGATGGTCCCAGTTCATCCATGGCTGATGAGTAACACAAGAGCAAGCTGACTCTGTTCTCCAGAAGAGTCCATGTGAGGTGAGGTAAGGGCTCTGTTGCCACTATCTTTTATATTTACAGAAACATTAAGTTCTGAGCAGAGAATGAAGCTCACAGGATAGCCCTTTCTTTTTCTCTCTCAGATTTTCAGTTCTCATTTATTCTTTAGTCCTTAGAGAGGGATATGTGTATTTACTGGAAAAACTATGGCCCTTAATCAGAACAGCTCAGCTAGTGACAGTAAATGTGACAGTTGTACCCATGAGATGTCGTGATTATTTACCAGAGGCTCATTGATAGCAAAACATTTGTATAATAATAATAATAATTAGAGGCACTCAATCCCTTTTTGTTTTAGTAACCACTCGGGGTTGCATGTTACAGGATGTGAACAATTGTTCACATTACATGAAGCTGAGTTTGAATACCTTTCTGGGTGAACCACATTTATTTTAAGATAATACAGTTTTTCACTCAGCAATTGCACTGATTATCTCAAACATATGCCACATACTGTCATTCCAAAAGGTTAAATCCTAACTCCTACTTATTCTTCCCTCGGGGGATGTCAGTACTGAGATGCAATGTTCCAGTAAGAGTCTGCTCCCAAACAAGCTGTTTGAAGCCCTCTGCAGACTTGGAATATACATGGTTATCATGGGTTTCCAAGGGCTAGATCCTGGAATGTAAAGGTATTTCTAGGGTAGGCCTGTCTGAAAGGAGGCAGTTACCCTTGCTGGGTGGCAGCCCAGGCTCCAGCTCACTACAATGCATCACAAGCAGAATTTTCAGGGCTTCCTTAAAGAAATTCAGCTGCCTGCTAATTATAATTCTAATTAATTTGAACATCTTTCCAGACTGATTCAGGCGCTGTACAGACGTCAGATAATTCACATGTGCGTGCAAAGGGCTGCACGGAACAGCCAAGCAGGTGCTGTTGTCTAAAAGGAATGTTGATGCATCCCCTTGGCAGCACAGCCCACTCCAGAGTGCAGTTTGCAGGCTCAAGACGGCACATGGAGGTGAAGAGGATGTGTAAACCTGTCAGGCAGTTACATGCATCTGCTGAGATAGAATTTAAGTGCCTCTAAGATGAGTGTGAAACTGCTGCTGAAAAGATAGTCGTCATCATCAGTGTGTTGGTTGTAGCAGTATTTAGTTACAAGGAAATAAAAAAATGCTGTATATTGAACATAATCCTATATCTTGTCTTATAACAAATATTCTATAAAGTAAGGCTTTCAGATCCAGTGGTATCTTTTTGCTTTCTTCCTTAATGAAGGCCGCGAGATAAAAAAAATTATCCTAATGTAGAAACTGTATCACGCTGTTCAAACACTGCTCAAACACTATTCAAACCATTCCTTAGCCTTTCAGTACGTGGTAATTTACGGAACATACCATGTTTTTCTCTTTCTCCATTTTAGCACTGATAAATGGATAATAGAAATGTTCTGGGACAATCACAGTGCTTCTGGAGATGACATACAAGAGGGTGAGTGAGCAGCTCAGTTCCTTCACGACAGATCTTCTCTGCAAGACCAAGAGGAGATAAACTGCCTGGTGAAGAGTACTGACCAGAAAGGCTATTTGAGAGTATCTACTGCTCAGTGTTCAGCATATCAGCCAAATCCAGGTGTTTTCTATTTATTCTGGAAGAGGGAGAATGACTGCTCCACGCTGCCCTGTGTTTCCAGGCTTGTATCTGTTCAGGGCCAAAGTGACTCTACCAGGATTGTTTTTATGAGTTATCTGGGTACAGGCAGTTCTTTGGTGAAATAACCGGTTTTCAGCTATTTGTCTCAAGTCTCACTTTCAAAATTTGCCCATTTTTCCAGAAAATATGAAGGGGCCGTAGCTTCTAGTTAGCAGCTAGCCTGTAACAGTTGAAATCAAAGTCTTCACATCTGCTCTCTTTTTACCATTAAAGGTATTGAATCCAGAAATGGGTAGGGAGAGGAAAGGAGGACGTGGGACAACTCAGCTCTGTAAGATCAAGGCAGTTGATCTAGTGCTGGAAAAGTGTTCCCAGGTGTCTGTCCAAAGAACAAAACCTGATAGTATAGCTGTTCCCTGCTCCAGGAAAGGCTCCCTGTGTGTCCATCACAGAGCCACTGCACAGTCCTTAACTTGTTAACTGGTTGTGGATTACCAAGGAGAGATTCCCAGACAGCTCTGTGTTTCAGGATTGTGAACATGCCTAGAAACACACTTCTTGTCTAAAATTTGGATATAAAACCCTATTCTAAAAATGGTTAAAGGTGGCTTAGAGAGCTTCTTCACATGCTGGTAGGATGCCCTGAGCAGTAACCTGGGCCAGGCTGTGCTCTGCCCAGTGCACACCAGTGAGAGCTGGAGACTTCAAGCAGGACGGGTCCCTTGTTGGGACAAGCTCTGCTCTCCAGCTTTGCATAACACCATCAAGACCCAGAAGGCAGCACTGGTTGGTTGCTCTAAGAGCAACTTTTGGATTAATATAAGCTAGGAAAAGCAGAGAAGACACTTGTACTAGCTCCCATTAGATTTGGGAAAGGAGTTTTATCCTTACAGGACTTTGTGTGTGGATGTGCTCAGCTGCTGCTGGGACCCTGAGATTAGCTGAGTTGGTTAAAACAGTGTTAGCAAGGTCATGGGTTCAATCCCCTGGATGGGCCATTCACTTAAGAGCTGCAGTCAATGATCCTTGTGGGTTCCTTCCAAATTAGAATATTCTGTGACTCTGTAATTTCTGCATCCTCTGGCTCAGCCTGCCTGTTGATAAATAGGTCTGGCCTCCTCTGTTATCTCTGGATGAGCCTTCGATTGTCCTCTGGCCCCACCTGGTTGCTCTGCAGTGGAGTTTGCAGCCTCATGTAGACAGGGCTCCTAAGGGTCCATTCAGGCATCCTGTGATGGATCCTGCTGTGCCTGATGGTGCTCCCTGTGCAGATGTGCTCTTAGAAAGTAAGGTCAGCTTCCACCAGGGAAACTCCAGCTGCTTTTCTACTTTGATTCATTTATTGCCATGTGGGTACATCCAGTCTGGAGTGATAACAAATGAATTAAACACCCAGGTGACACCCAAGGGCAGAGCAGGGCTGTGTGCTGTGCCTATATGCCTTTGCATAAGCAGGTGGATGTACAGCCAAGGGGCTGCCTGGGTGAACAGCAGGTGTGGGAATGCAGCCTGTACTCCGGGGAAATTATGAGCCTTAAATCAAAATCATGTTGCTGCAGTTGGCATTGAGTCCTCTATCAAAACATATGTGGCCTCATGGCTATTCTCTCCATAGTGTGTGCATTCCTTTGTTAAACTTGTGTTGTGTTCATCTTCACACCAATTAATGCAGCTCTGACAGTGTGTGTGGGTATGTAAGGGCCGAGGTGCATAACAAGGATTGGGCCCCAGGTACTTCATTATACAGTATCATACTGTTTTCTCAGGTTACAAACTTTCTACTCGTGAAGTGTCTGCCCATGGCACTTTACATCACAGTTGAATTCTCTTATTCTGAGCCTAATTAAACTGACTGATTTTCAAAACTGCCAAAATTATTTACAATCCCAAGTTTGTTTGAGAGTGGTTGGGACTGAGGGATTGTGGGCCAGTGAGTGCTGAGGTGGGGGCAGATGCGGATGGGTGGTTAACTCAGGTCATGGTGCTTCTCCAGGGGCCCTGACTGCTGTTAAATATCCCCTGAGGAGCCTCTAGTTTTTTCAGAGTTCCATAATTTTTTAGTCTTCACTCTGGGTTATTTTGTAAAACTGGCTGCTGAATATTTAAAGGTGTTTTGAAAACTGTACTCAAGACAGCAAAGAGTCAAGAGTAGGTTTAGATTGGGTATTAGGAAAACTATATAGTGAGGGTGGTGAGGCACTGGAAGAGGTTACCCAGAGAAGCTGTGGCTGCTGGAAGTGTTCAAGGCCAGGTTGGACGGGCCTCAGAGCTACCTGGTCTAGAGGAAGGTGCCTCTGTCCATGGCAGGGGGTTGGAATTACATGATCTTTAAGGCCCCTTCCAAACCAAACCATTCTGTGATTGTATGAATCTATGAAATACAGTGCTTTGAGGCAGCTCGTTTGTATGTGAGCTTGTATTAGACGATGATGTAAGACCTGTTCCTAAAAGGACTGGAAGGTGTAAGACAGCAGTGGAAGAGGTTTGGAGAGGTTACAGAGCTGTGCAGGGCAGTGGAAGGACACAGCAGCTCCTCTCACCGCTGCCCTGGCCTGTGGATGGTGGTCTGTGCCCACGGGGAGCTGTGCCCCTGCCTTTGAATCGAGGTGTGCTCATGCAGAACCCCCAGTGTGAGGTATAACCAGTCAGCTCTGGCAACACACGTACACCTGATTTATCTGATCACAGATAAATCACATGCTGGGACTTGAGCATGGTCACCAGGTCATGCTGAGTTTGTGGGTATTGCTAGTTTTGTTGGAAAAGCAGAACTGTCGTGACTCATTTGGGTAATGCCTCGCAAGCCTCAAATTGTACATGAAATCCACAGTGAAAAGCAGTTCAAAATTCCATGCTTGTGTATATTCCGTGCCCTAGAAACTGTTAAAGCCCTTTCATGCAGTGACAAGAGGTTAGCATATCTGCAGAGAGAGAGAGAGATTGCTGGTGTTTTAGCAACAGATTGGTTGATGTAAAAAGCTAAAGGTCTTCTCTATACATTTTAACCCCCTAAAGCAAGTTGGAAGTCGGGACATCTAATCTAAAAAGACTGGAACAACTGTTCAGCAGCCTGAAGGCAGGGGTCAAAATTCAAAAGCTCCAGCATTATGAAGTTTCCAAAGAAGATGAGGAAAAATCAGATTCCCCAGTGCCAGCAAACAAAGGTGGAGGACAACAGAACGTGCCACATGTGGGGGTGTAAACTGTGTGCTCCAACTACTGGGGGCAGTGGGTTGTTTCACATACAACTGATGTGTCCAAGAAAGAGAAATGTGGAGACTTTCAGGTTTTAGGTCCAGTAAGTGCTAAGAAAATGTATTTAGCTAATGCATCTCTGCTACTAAAACAGTCCCAATGCAGTTTTGAGCTGGAGTCAGTGGTTGTGCAGTTACAGTCTGTTAAAATAAGACCCAAAGCATTTTGCCTGACACCTGACATTTGGTACCCCCCAAGGTTGGCCTCAAATCTGTAAACTAGGTTAGCATTGTACTCCTGAGCTGACACTGTGCCTCAATACAGTAGAAGAAGTCCTTACTTGTTGTATTTCATAAGACCTGAGTCTGTTGCAATATGAACTAAAATGTCATGAGAAGGGGATGTGTTTCTTTCCTCCTGAACTGGGTCAGTTTTCCCTTGTTGTGCATAATCCTTCATTATACCAGCAGAATTATGATACACGTAATGAAGACAAGCACTCACAGCAACTTGTGATGGCTCTTTGGCAAGCAAATATTTAATCTTTGAATGCATATATTTGTTCTTTGTTAGAAGATATGGAACTAATTATTCCCTGGGTATTGTAACAAAATTAAAGCAGCACAGCCTTGATGTACTTGTGCAGTGCATATGTAATTGCAACAAGGGAGGGGAAAAATGGAAATTTCATTAGGGAGAGATGTTTTACTCAACTCCTGTGATAGAGGAGATGCCATGTATAGGATGAATTCTATGAAGAATCTGGGCAGAGGAGGTTGAGTTTTGTGAACATCCACTCCATGGCTTACATCAGCCTTTGCAAATGCTGCAATCAATATTTCCACTTGGATACAAATGAATTATCAAGGATGCAGGTGTAGACTTTCATTGAGATATTCTATACAGCCATCATAATACATACAGGTTTTGAAGCCTCTAGATCTCAGGATGCTATATAAGCAGAATAGAGTGATATAGCTCATTGCATCTGCAGAAGTGTCTCATGAAATGCAAAATGAATAGCTGAAAGAAACATTCTTACTAGAGGAAAAATGAGGTTTCAATGTGTTTCATAAATTTTGCTATCAGAATTTTAAACAGGTTAATAAAACTGGTTATGGATTTCAAGGCCCCCTCTGCTTAAGCAACAACTAAATCTTCCTTCTTTTTCCATAAAGTCATGTTCAAACAGCTCCATCCCTTCACTAATGGTGAAATCTTGATTCCTGCTACGGCACAGGAGTATTTTCAAGGTCATTGCAGTCACTAAAAATGCTGATGTCAGTTTGGATTTGGGGATTCCTTGTCCTTCATTAGAGTTGTAAAGAATGTAATGTTGGTGCAAACCAACATGGCACCTGGCTACATAAACAGAACTCTTATGAGACGTTTACTCTTTTTGTCCATGAAGGCACATGGAAGGTGTTACCAAAACTTCCAGGATCTGTTTTCAGTGATAGGCAAAGGCCTCAGCAAGTTTGAGGAGCAGGTTGACGAGAACCTCATGACATTCAGTAAGGACGGAACCAGCCAGCCCAGTCCCCAGGGACACATCAGCCATATGGGCGGAGGCCTCACAGCTGGGGCAGCTCTGCAGAAAGAAAACTGTTTTTGGTGTACCCCAGGGCCAGAGAGAGGTCACTGAGTGGGAGCCAGTGCAGCAGAGAGTCACCAGGTTCTTCAGGAGACCGGAGCACATGGTATATCAGGAGTGGCTACAAGTGCTGGGTTCATTTAGCCTGGAGAAGATAAGCTAAGGGGGCATCTAATTGCTGGCTTCTACTAATGGAAGGGGATTGTAGAGATATTCAGACTCTGCAGCAGCAAAATGACAAGGCAGTGGTCATGCATTGCAGTAAGGGAAATTCCACCCATCTATGGAAAAAAAAATCACCAGAATAAGGGAATAGATTCCCTGGAAAGGTTATGGGCCCTCAATCCTCGAGATTTGTCAGAACTAAACTGCCTGAGGCCCTCAGCAACCTCCCTTAGCATAGAATTTGTCCCTTCTTTGAGCAAGAGGCTGAATTGGAAGCTTTCAGAGGTCCCTTCTCACCTCAGTTATCCTCTGATTCTCTGATTTTATTTCAGAAAGTTGTTAATACCTGTGAAATTTGGTCCTACCATAAGAAAGTGATTGTTCGTATGGCACTCAATCCTTCAGTAAATATGTTCCCCGTGGATATTTATAGTCCTGCCTGCTACCTTCAGTGAGAACAGAAAGTTCTTACTCCCCTAAGCTCTGTACAGCTGCCAGGAGAGATGGTGAAAGCCTTCCCTCCCCTCACCTACAGCATCACACTGTGGATGTTCATTGGCTCCAGCTCCACAGCCCCAGTGATATCTAAGGATTTGTGTGAGTGTTTGCAAGGATCTGATTTAAAAAGAGAACTGTCTCTTCTAGGCAGTGCTGGTATCCGTGGGTGAGATTGGTTGGCTTGCAGACCATGTGTTGATTTCAGGGACAAGAATAAAAAGAAGGAGAAAACAGTTTCCCATCTGCTCATTTGGCTCCTCCTCTCTATCCTTAGGGACACACATGTGTCCCGTGTCCTGGAGCCTCCCTGACAGCAGTGGTGGTTCCTTGAGCTCTGACCACAGGCAGGTGTGGGGGTGAACTGCTCCCCTCCCTCTCAGCTGCCCCTTCCTGGTGATCCCTGTGCCTGGAGCAGGTGTCCTGACTGCCCACTGTGCCTTGGGGAGATGGTTCAGCCCTTTGTATCCTGGGAAGAATTAAAAGGGAATCACTTGGACATAGAAATCTTCCTACAGACCTACCTGGTGCTTGTGAGAACTGTTCCCTGATATTGAGTCTGGGTACAGAGCAGCAAGAAATTCTCAGGGAGGTTGGATTTCAATGGGGATGCCTCTTTTTCCCTGCCAGCATTTCTCTCCTAGTTGTGTTCTCTCTAATGAAATTGCCCATTCAGCGTTGGGTTGGTAATTTAAACTGAGTGCTATAGATTAACAGTTGTTGCTGCTTTATTATTGAAATGAGAGTCATGGGATCAATTTAACTGTTCCTGGCTTCATTATTTGCTTAAGACAATAGAGTCATCTCTGCAAATTCTATTGCTTTGTGGGTATTTTTAGCTTAATTATCATAGATATTAGCAACAATCAACAAAGATTTCTTAGGTGCATGTGCTTACTCCTTGGAACACTAGTTTTCTATAGATTTTGTACTTTTATCTTGTCTTCCTTTTTTTTGTAGTCAATCCAGTCTGCTCTCAGAAACAAAGCAACCAAACAACAAAAAAAAAACAATCTGACTTATTTTGCAAAAGCATTAATTCTTTCCTAGTATTTAATTTTAAGAGTTAAAGGCATAGTGACGGTTGTGCCTTCTGTTCTACATTAATAACAATACAATATTCTGGCAGTTGAGCCTGTGTAGGTACAATGGGAACTTCAGCCTTTGTTTTGGTGGGGTGGGGGAGATGTGTGTATTTTAAATGGTTCAGAATAAATCAAAAGCTTACTTTGAAGTCAGCTTTCAGTAAGGCCTCACTGATGCCATGTTTACCTTATTTAGCAAAGTATCAACTCCTAAATCACCTATCACTAGTATTTGGATTAGTGTCCCCCAGCTGGTTTAGGGCACGGGATGTAGGTGTCAGGGAATGTGCTCTTCATCCATTAAACACCCAGAATTTTGGATCCTGGCATGAGTTAACTTAACATTTCTTGGACAACTTTGTGCAGAATATGTAAACAAAAGTCTCTCTGGTGTGTTGGAGCATAGCTGAATATCCCAGTAGAACAAAGAAACCAGTCTGCAGTTTTGTTTGCACTGCCTGTCTTACATTTAAAATACAGCAGGAAAAAAGCCTTATTAACATTTCTTAAGAGTGCCAGTAAAAGCACTAAGCAGTTTCTTGTATTTGAAGTGCCAAAAAAAGAAATTTTATTATCTAGTTTAATATAATATTAACATGTTTATCTTCCAGTCAACATTTTGCTAACCATTTAGATTACTTCTACATACTTTAACCATAATGGCTAGAAACCTCTTAAACTGCTTTACAAACTTCAACCCCCATAAGATAATATTCTAAGAAAAAAAATATTTTAAGACAAGTAGAATTATCCTTTTGTCTCTGGCCTTTGTCTTGTACCTCATCCTCTCTCCTTCTTTTCTGCCTGTCCCCTTCCTCTCTAAGCAGGTAAGACAGTAGG
The DNA here is from genome assembly GCA_035041135.1 of Platyrinchus mystaceus. Lineage (NCBI taxonomy): Eukaryota > Metazoa > Chordata > Aves > Passeriformes > Tyrannidae > Platyrinchus > Platyrinchus mystaceus. The sequence continues at coordinate 5,470,667 of JAWWLV010000035.1, forward strand.
AAAGCATGGCCAATTTTATATCCATTTTAACGGATGACAGACTAGTAAAAGACAAGTGGAGAGTATAATGAGGGCTCTGTTTTATCACTGCACCTCAAATCTTGTAGGATTTATGTGTGTTACTTAGGTGGTTAGATACTTGCTGTATTCAGGCTTAATTATTTTGCCCAAGGATGCAAAGAACTATTAAAAATGAACACACAAAACAAGGTTCAATGCCACTTCCATTGGAGCAGATTGTATACAAGTGCCAAAAATCGGGGTTGATGGCTAAATACATTAATCCAGAGGTGCTCCTGTTGGTATCTGGGATCCAGCAGATGAACAGTGTGGGTGTCTTCAGGCAGGGACTCGAGGGGTGGCCATCCTGTTCCACCCAGCGTGGCTCCCTCCACAGCCTTTCGCCACTTGTTTCCACTTTTCTCCATAATTTCCCCTGCAGCAGAGAGTCTTTCTTCTTGAAAATAACAACAACCAAGATTTAATGAGGAGATTTAGCTTTCCTTTGATAAGGCCGTGGCTGTAATAGAGTTTGCCTGCCTGCATAGTCCCATGGTGCAGACAGCAACTCCAATATTTCCTGCTTTAGCATTATTTGACCAACTAAAAATTCAAGCCAAGGATTGCTTGTATTGAAAGAATGCAAATTGTTTTTTTCTCAATATCAGAACAACAAGATATACACATATCTGTAGGTGGTATGGAAATGAGTGAGTGTAAAACTGTTGGAAATAAATTGCTCCCAAATGATTGGAGTTTTTTTGCTATGCCAGTGTAGCATATCCCAATTCTGAGACATGCTAAAGGAGACTTTTCAAGTAGAAGCTTCCAGTGAGACAGAGGTGTCTGCACAAAATAATGGCAGATTGGGAAATTGAAAAAATATGTTTGTTAGTAAATACTGCCTTAACAAACAAGTGCTGCAGTGAGTTAATACTCACCCTACCTGAGGTGGCTGTTCAAATCACATCACCCATGTGCAGAATGACCTTGTGTCTCCCAAATCTTCTGCTGGTGAACTTCACAGGCTGTTCCTTTGCTGTGCTGGGCATGGATGTTGCCCTTCAGTGTCACCCTGGAGCAGATTAGCAGAAACATTTGGTGTGTCTCTACTGTGCAGCCCTCCTTCCTTCAGTTGTTTTGTTGCAGCTATGACTTTCCTTCTTCAAATAAATATCCTGCTAGTTATTAACCTGTCTTCCATCATCTGAAGGCAGATTTTTCATCTAGACTTTGTGAGGCTGCCTAAAAAGAGCTCCAAAGGCTCCGTGGGCTGGGGAGAAGGTGATTCTTTGCACAGAATTTTTGGGGCCAATACTAACTCATTCATACCTTGGTTGAATTAGCATTGACTAAGGAGGTGACAAAAAACAAAGACTTTCTCTTACAGCCATAATTCAAACTATGACATTCCCTATGATTTGGATAAAAAGCTTTGTTTTTGTAGTAAATTCTCCCCTCTGAGAACCCATCATTCAACCACTTATTTAGAGCTCTAACTTCAGCCCAAGGTCTGAGCTTAAAACAGATCATTTCTGTACTACAAATTTGATTTTATCTGCCACAAGTACAGACCCCTCTTAAGTCCTTACTACGAATTCTTGTCAGGTTCTGTCTCACAATGCCTGCCAGTAAAGCCAACATGGTGGGGTTTTGAATACCACATTTTTTTATCCAGGACCTATATTAGGACTGTACAATGTGAAATGTTGATGCCACTGTGTGCTAATATTTGATCAGTATGGATTTCTCTTTTCCTTTCATGGTGCATGGATTGTGTGAAATGGAATAGAACTCAGCAGCAGGAGCCTGACATGCCAGAAATCACAGCCAGAGGGGATTGTGCTGTTTGCACCCATCAAAGCCAAGATCCAAGAGGGAACACAAGGGGTGGTAACTCAACTGTGGCCCCACTGGAGGAACGGTCTAACTTGGAGAGTATTAAATACTGTTTGCCTCATTAGCAATGCTTTACTGCACAGCCTCCTCTATTCTTACTTTCAGTCTGCTCTGGTTGTGTTGGGATGGCAGATTTTCCATGTAACTTGTTGATGGAATAGGGAAAGAGGGTCCCTATTGATAATTAGAGTGCAGGTGTAATGAGATTAACAGTGGGGGACAGCTGGGGTGGAAAGCCAGGTACAATTATTTTCCATTAGCCAAGCACACCTCTTCCCTGATGAGAGGAGTTATTGCCAGATTCAAGGAAAACACATCTGTCCTCTCCATCCAGGTAGTTTGTAATGTGCTCTGGGATTTTCTGAGGTGAGAAGAATGTTTGTCAGTGCTGCTCAGCTGAGAAATGTTTTAGGAAGCAATTACCATCTGCCTACTGTCTGAAGAGGAAGAAAACCAAATAAGTTCTGGCAATAATGTGATGACCACAATTTCAGGTCACAAGTTTTCAATCAAACCTTGATTCAGATGAGGAAACCCTTAGAGACCATTTAACATGGCAGTAACTGTAATTACAGTGTCTTCAATATTTGACTGAAGCCAATGGTTGTTCTACTTTCCTCTTGTAGCAGTATCACCACCAATCTCTGCTCCCTCAGCTTTCCTGCAGTGAAGATCCTTTGTCCTCAGTGATTCATGGATGGATCAATGTTCTACTGGACAGAAGTTTTGCTCTTGTGATTTATCCCTCCTAGACCAGTGCCAATCACTGCAGTCTCAAGGCTCCTTCTGCAAGGACAAAAGACTCAGCCTTTGGTCTCATAAATACATTTTGCTCACTGGAAATAGGTTATTATCCCATAAAACCTTTCATCCTGTTAATGAAGAGAGCATGAAGCATGTCAAATAGACAGTAATTGATATAAGCTGAATACTGCAGCCTGGCCTGATAGGGAATGTTCCAGCCTACTTTATTTTCAGAACTATCATCCTAACAAATATTTATGGATAGGTGGGATTTTCCTACCATTTCTAAGGCTGAGAAGTAGGTGGCTGGTACAATCCTACCCATTTGTTTTCAAATAGTTATTCATTGTGGGATGGCTTTCTCAAAGGGATGTAGAAACATCCTTCCTCAGGACTACAGAGAAAGCCAAGAAAACAACAGCATATTTGTTTTTGCCTGGCTCATTTACTGCTTACAGTTTGACTGTGCTTTTAGGAAGACAAGGTGAATTTAAATGTAAAGGAGCAGAGAAATCCACTGAGAGGAAGGTAAAAGAATCTGAAGCCATTACAGGCAAATGGCATAACTGATGATAGGAATCTAAAGAGCAAGTGCATGTGGGGTTTAATGACATCTTCTCTTATTTTGGGATACTCATTTTCAGTTGCCAACACCTGAGTGTGGCTGGGACAGGGTACAACAATGCAGTCTGCTGCCTCTGCTTATCAGGAGAGACAAATTCCAAAGGCTCAACACTGAGGGCTCAGAGTGAACCCAGCAAGCCTGACCTTACAGATTGTTTTTCACTGAGATCTAGTCTGTGCAGAAAAGGTTGAGTGGTGTGTGCTTATTTGAACATCTTCCATGTGTTGAAAAACTAAATAAATGCTTTTTGACAAGGCAATGGAAAAAGCCAAATGATTCTCCAAGTTTCTAATTCTAAAGACAAGCACCCGCTGCCGCTCTCCACTACACTGCTCATCCTTTATCCAGCAGTACCTACTTACACACTGCAGGCAAGTTATTCCTACAAGCCTGACTGTGGGATCAGACTGACACACCATTAAAATGGGTGTAGTTATAGTACTTTACTCCTGCAGGATGTCTGTTCCCCTGACCTGAGCTATTTAGGTGCGTCAAGGTTAATACCAGTGATTTCACTGTAGTGGAAAAGTACAACAGCAACAATATCAAAACTATTCCAAGTGACAAAGAGCTGTGGTTCATTGCAAAACTTTCTGCTGCAAATCATAAAACTCAAGTGAAGAAATGCTTTCTCAGGTGATCATCACTTTCTGCTGCTTATTTTCAATATGAAGAATCATCTTGGCCATGCTTAATAATATTGAATGATGTGCTATTCCAGGCAGTGGGTTAAGCTGCAACAGATTTGAAGACTTGGTGTGAGCTGAAAAATGAAGGAAAAGAGCTGAATCAACCAGAACTTTACAAATCCACCTTATAATAACGAATACCTGCTCTCTGACTTCTCAGAGGAATCAGTCCAATTTTTCCAGCCTGAGGGACAAAAAAACCACCAGTCCAATTGACTGTTAGTGTGGATTGGCTGAAAATGCTAAGAAAGAAAAATTGTCTGAGTGTCCAAGTAAGAGCAAGAGCAGCCCTCATTCTGCATCTTAATGGCAGTATAAAATGACCAGCACTTCTGCAGCAGATTACAGGGTCACATCACCATTACCATGGGGTATGCAGAAGGCAGAATACGTAAGTACATATACCACAGTACTGTCTCTGCTTCTCAAAATGCTTCTCCTGTGGTTAAATAAAATTCTGAAGTGCTTTAGAGGTTGTGCTATTCCCATCTGCTTTCATTGCCTTTCTTTTTTTTTTTATTTTTAATAGCAATGGAATATGCTGAGCTGCAAATGGTGTTACTTGCTGCATTTTTCCTCATCCCTGGAGTTATATATTCATTTCCAGCTTGTAAAAATAACCTGTTTATTCCGTTTCTGAGTCCTGCATGAGATGGTTCTCATTTTCCCTGTGCTGGTTCCCTGTGGTTTTATCACAACTGCCTGCCCACCTATGTGCTTTGTCTCAGCTACGGAGTTTTCCTTCTCCAGAAAATTGCTGAGCAGTTCTCTCCAGCAGCAGAGAAATGATGGTCAGTGCAGAAGTCTCTTTGTGCTGAATTAATTGCAAGCCTCACTACTAATTTCAGAGCAAGCTGTATAGTGCCCTAACTTATGCTGGATGATTTTGGGCGTAATTTTTTCTCCGGTTGTCTCCAGTCAGTCAAACTAGACGATGGTATGCTCTGTTTTCCCACCTCCACACACCTTATGCATCTCACTCCCCACTCTCTGCAGGCTGTGCCAGCCCAGCCCATCTGCTGAGGGGGTGCAGCCTGTGCCCACCCCAGCACAGGGAAGAGCTGAATTCCAGCAGTAGCCAGGGTGATCACCATTGCCACAGGGCATGGGCAAACAATGCTTCAGCTGTAACAAAGCAGACTGAGGATGGATTTAGAAAAATGCCCCTTCCTCTGAAAAAAAGATAGTGAAGCCCAGGGATGTATCGTTAAGGCATGGTGGAATTTTTTATAGGAAGGCCAAGTGTGTCTCAACCCCACAGTGGCCATAGGTGATGCTGTTTTGGAGCTGGAGGTGGGCTGGCTGCCCTCACTTGGCCAGCTCCCTGCTTTTCCATGGCTGTTCAAGTCTTTGGTTTCCAAAAATGCTGTCATTATAATACGAGCCACCTTATCATTGCTCTTCACATAGCTCTGGTCTCCTCTGAACTCATCCAGAACCAACAGCTCTCAGGCAGATATGTGCAGATGGATCCCTGGAGCATCTGTAGGACACATTTATGAGTAATTACCTATCATCTGGAAGGTTACAGAGCAGCAGCATAAGTGTGACCTGCCTTCTGCATTTATATCTAACTCAAGACTAAGAAACATCTCTAGCAGATGGGAAAACTCCAGACTCAAAGTTTCTCTAAGATGGATTATTTACTATCTAGCACCTATCAAAGCAATGAGAGCTTATCCAACACAGTTTTTCTTATGTCTAATTATTCTTTCTTCTTTATTTCATCAGGATCACAATCAGGATTGATCAAAATACTGAACGAGAAACTGGTCAGTATAAGGGATTTTTTTGGGACCTATTTTATGACCTATTTCTTTTTTTTCATTTGTATGCTGCTGGACCATTGCATGCTTGGCTTTGACACCCTGTGTGTGACACAAGCAGAAGTGTTTCCTGACCAGTTTATGCCAAAACCTTTCAGCTACTGCGTTGTCTAATGCCACTGTCACCCTGTTTATTTGCTATTCACAGTGCAGGACTGTCCCACACAAGGCAGAAAAGTGGCACCATTTCTCTCTGACCTGGACAGTGCTGTGAAGATGACAGTCTTTCCATAGGACCCGTGGGGATCCTCTCCACTAACCTCACTAGGAGCTGCACAAGTGCTGGTAACACAACCCAACACATTTACTTTTCTATCTTTTATATGCCACTCTGGCAGAGCCTGAAAATTCAAGTTTAACTTTGGCTTCTGTTGGATATGGAGATTTAATCTGGATGGTTATCTGAAATGTCCTTTAGTGTGGAAACCACAGAGAAATTTATGTAACAAGATGCATGAGTTTATGTTGTTTCATGGGACTTCTCTAGACCTACACTTCTTGTTTGCTGTTTGCTTCTCCCAACTGCAATGAAGTCATCCAGATGGAAATCACCTGTTTGGCTCTCTGTGTACAAAACCAAATCCTTCTGGGGAGCTTCCATCTGTCAGTCTGTAGGCCTGGCACAAACATGGAAGTACAGAGGAATTTCTTGCATTGTAACTTTCTAGCAAGCTTTTCCAAAACTCAGAGATTGAATTTGGCCTAAGCTTTAGAAAATACACAGGCAAAAGCTTGTTACGTGCAAATTGTTTCACTTCCCTTTAAACCAATATGAAAAAAAGAAGGAAAAGCTGACATTTCAGTTCTGCAAACAGCTCAGCACTTCTAAGCACTGGCTCAGTGGCTCTGCTCCAACCTCTCTGTTGCCTCCTCCCTTCCTACCTGGAGCGCCCTGAGACTGCACATCCAAAGAGTCTGGGGAAATTTATGAACAAGTGTTATGGAAATCTTATATCATATTTGTTGTGGTTTTGTTTGTTTGTTTTTTTTAAAAAACCATCCAAACAACAAACCATGCAAGTATTTGCAACAGCAAAGTGAAAGGCATTTTAGAGATGGTGGTATTCATGGGAAGCAAAAGGTATGAAATATATGAACCCTCTCCAACAGTAATCCTATTTTTTCCCTCATCTCATGAAGTCATTCATTCTTTAGAATTTCCCAAATGTATCCAGAGTCAAAGCAGTGCCTTGCAATGGGGTTTGACACTATTTTAGCCACGGTCAAAGTGAAAGCTCCCATTGTCAGGAGTAAAACCCTGGAGGGAATGTGCCAGCCAGGAGAGATTAAACGTTCTTTGTATTGTACAACAAAAAGTGTTGTAAGGTTGATTACAATAAAAGCTCTCCAAAGTGACAGCATTGGGCTCCTTCTCCTCTTTCATCCTCCCTTTAAGCTGTTGCACAGTTATAAAAGGAAATAACATTTCAGCAAAGTGAATGGTCATTCAATGCTCAGGATAAAAGGTACATTCCTTTTTCATGGACAGAGAGCGACCACTGCAGTGCCTGGGGATGAGTCGTGGAGCTGGATCTCTCACAGAAGGCTGTGCTGCTGCCTTGAAAATAGGAAAATTTATCTTTAACATACCCTGATGTTGTTTTGAGGTTGGAAAGGTTTATGTCAAACTTTCTAGTCTCTCCAGAAGGCAGTTTCATTAACGTCACAACAATTTTATAGGGGTGAAGTGACTTCAGAAGAGTGTCTATTTGTTTGCAGCTTTTATTGGATTTTTTTGCAATACGCATAGTTTTAAGTCAGAACACTGAGAAACTGAGAAATAATCCCAAATTTACTCACTGCAATTTGAAAATCTTTCAAACATCTCCAAGCAGGTACAGTTGGTCAAAACCCTGCTGAGACCTTTCATGGAATCACAGAATATTCTGAATTGGAAGGGACCCGCAAGGATCATCGGGTTCAACTTCTCATTCCTGTCCAAGCAGAGAGCTTGTCAGTGGGTAACACCCTGTTTTCCTTGGACAGACAATGAGATTGGATCCCCTCCTCTGATTAGAGCATTCAGCCTGGTGGGGAAGTGCAGAGGTGAATGGCGTGGATTGCTCAGTTTTTTTCTCTTCAGTCGACTTCAAGAAATTAAATGAAATTTACTTTTGTTTATCTGGGGAATTCGAAGAGAAAGTCAGAAAATGAAATCTAAAAGAGTAGTGTGCCCTGCTGAAACGTACAATTCCCAGGCACTGTGCAACAGTCAACCCACACAGACCTCGGGTTAATGCAGCTCTGTGCTTATCCAATTAGGAACAGAATGGGGCAACAAACAAGATCTCATCAAGCTGATAGAGCAGGAAATATTTGATCTGAATTTTCTCAGCAGAGAACCATTCTAAGTGATACGAAGGCTTTTTCTGTATTTGCAATAACTGCATTTTCTGTGAGCAAATCATCCTGATAGAAATTTTCCAGCTATCTTTTTTTGGGGAATAATTGGGTCATGATAATGCACTGCCTTGAAGAGAGCTTGGAAAGATTAGGCATGCTTGCTTTGAAAAGATTAGCCACGCTTGTTTGGGATAGGAGGGGTCATGATAAAAATAACGGCTGCTTCATCTAAGCATATCAGAAATCTTTAATTGTGGTTTTGTACTAGAGTGGACAGATATAAAAACAAGTTCAAACTCCTAAAATGGAAAGCAAATTTAATAAGATTTGAGACTCTTCTATGAATAACAAGGCTAGACAGAAGTGCCAAAGGTGGCACTGAACATCTGCAAGTCCAGAGTGTAAATATTCCCAAATTGAAAGAAACGCTGAAACAAGGCCCTCTGTGTGCAAATGTCATAAAGACCATGAAATGCCCCAAAGCTGTGGGCTTTTTGTACTGGTTTGTTTGGGTTTTTGTGTTTGTTTGTTTGGTTTTTTGTTGGCTTAGCACTAACAAATCCAGACCCTACATAAGCCAACACTGTTCACAGACAGGGCAGTGGAGGGGCCATCTGGTTCATCTTCCTGTACCAAACCAATCACTAATGATCCTGACATTTCTTCAGCCTCTGTTAACAGGGCTAAAACACACACCTAAGCACTTCACCTTTCCTGTTTGAATCACTACCCTCCAGTTTCCTCACGTAAACAGAATTTTAGTTGTTTATTAATTCTTGCATTAGTACGCAGACATCAAGGATGCTTGACAAGACAAGCTATTTACTCCCTTCTTGTTCCTGTGAAGGACAAATCTATCCCTCAGATTTTTGGGTTCTTACTAAGTTCACCATCATTTGTAGCTGCCTGTAGATTTCCTTCTCTTCCTTCTTATCCTGTGCCATTACTGCCAACCCCTTCACTAGAGCAGCAATATGCAAAGATTTCTTTCCCTTTATAAGGAGCACTTCAGGTTTGATCATCAGCCCAGGCTACTTCACTTTGTGATCAAGGAGGTGAAAATTACCCTCTGGAGCCATGCATTGATCAAGCACCACCTGTGCTGTGTCCCAGCTGAGGTGGGGGCCAAACTCTGGAAGGGAAGGGAGGGGCCATATGAGCAGCACTGAGCTCATGTGGGGCTTATAAAGAACAGAGTCAAGATAGTCAGCTGCTGTAGTGGACTCAGAGTTTTACCAAGAGGTAGTAGGTAAGCTGTTATTAAGGTTCTGTAGGTATATTCAAGGAAGGAATGTGGATGAAAGCTTAGCTCATTGCCATGTGCTCTGGTGTGAGCACTCCCACAGGTTGGATGTGATGGCTGGGTGAAGCAAACCAGTCCCTGTGATGTGCTCTGGAACATTTCTTCTGACCTGTTACCTTCATGGTGTCAACCTGTGTTACTAATTACTTTGCTCATCCTTGTGAGAGCTGCTGTGTGGACTTGGCAGAGGTAGCAGACTCTGTGATGCCAGCCATGGTGAACTCTGTTTGCAGAAGAAAACTTTCTGATATTTTTCCCCCCAAAGGCTGTTTTACTGGTTTATGACTAATTGAAAAAAGGACTTATGCTTGAAGTTTTCTACCACTGCCTCTCTGTGGATGAACCCAAGCTGCACCCTCGCTGGACGACTGCCAAGGTATTTATCTGTTGTTTCTCAGTGGAGTTGTGGCTGGGTTTCCTTTTTGATATTCCAGTGGAGTAGATAACGTTTGTAATTCTCTTTCAATCCAGCAAAGTGTATCAACAGCATAATTTCACAGGTTTTCCTCGCTGGTACAAAGTGCCTGGTTCCCTGTGGGGGTTGTTGTGGGTCTGGGATGGGATCCCTGTCATGCTTTTTAAATGCCTCACTGTAAATGTTTGCATTATGTGATTGTGATGTCCTGCTGGGTCTCTGTTGGAGCATGATTTTGGAAAGGTTCTGCTTGGAAGGCTATGGGGGGTCAGGAGTGTTCCTTCCCATGCTCATGTTCTTAAGCCTGTGGCACATTTCTGGTTGTGAGCTGTGCTCAGAGTTCATCAGTCTGAAATTAAGTGGCCAAAACTAGTAATCACTTTTAACTCCCTGTCTTGAATCTGTTGCCCAGCTCAGCTCATATGTGAAGAACCAGCCCAAGAACAGTCAGGAGTGTGTGGCAGTAGGGGGGTGGAGGGAAGAGCTGTTTCAAAGCGAGGGTCCAGCACAGAAAACCCAGCTTAGCTGAAGTGGTTTTAGCTCTAAATGTATAGAAAGCAAAGTACGATTTTTGTTTGTTGGCTCTGCTTGTGAACCTTTGGAGAGTGTAGTCACTTGACATGTAATAGCAAGGGAGCAAGTGGAGAGTCCAGGCTCTCTGGAAGCCTGGCAGCCCTATCTCCTATGGCATCGTGCTGTCTGGCCTTCCTCCAGCAGGTCCCTGTGCTGCTCTTCCTCTGAATCAGAGCCTGGCAATGTCTCAGTGCCATCATCTCCCAGGAAAGAGACTCAGCCTCTCCTGAGCAAGTCTTTGGTGTATTTTATATATGTTTGTTGTTCTTTGTACCATTGCAGTTGGACCCAAAGGAAATGGTACCTATCTGCAGATTTCTAGAAGGAATTATTTATTGCTTTTCTGAGTAGCTCTCTTCTGCCAGCATGCAACAATACCAATTCCAGTAGTTTCTGGAAAGCTCAGGTTCCATGTTGTGAGATTTTTCCCACTGCACAGCCCTTACTACTTGCCATTATTTGTCACAGTGCCTGCAGTGTATTGTGACACACTGAGGGGCTGGTGTTCCTGCATTGCAATGTAGTGTTTCTTCTGGATATATGAGAATTTTAGCTGTAAATATGGGCATGGGGTATATTTGTGAAAACATAATTACTGAATATCCAATTGCAGGCACGGTTGTGCTGGATTTTCTGAAGATCTTTAGGGATTTAACCTATGGCCACCCTATTTAACGCTTTCAAATTTCTGTCTTGGGTTGCCCCTCTCTTCTCCCATGGCAGAGTCACGAACTCCTGTGGTTGTAGGTTTTATGTTGGCTTCATGTTTGGGTACAGACTGTGCCTAGAGGATGGAATATCTGTGAGTAGGTGAGAGCTCTGTGTAAAGCAGCTTTCAGTGATGTGTGGGATATTTAATAGAAGTGCCTTGTGTAACACCTCCTTACCTTCATCAAAGGCCAAATGCGAAAGGGCTTTCTGTGGAGAAAGGGAGACCTTGTACTCTCATTTCCCATGAGGAGACCATCATTCCCTGGAGAGTTGGTGTCCAGACTCAGGAGATCCAGATGTGTCCACGGATGCACCAACCTTTTCAGTTTCTCCAGTCACAAACTCACTTTGATAGTCTGT
>JAWWLV010000035.1:5486273-5501535 GCA_035041135.1 Platyrinchus mystaceus
GTCCCCTCAACTATGTCACCAACTGCTTCACTGTGTCCCTCTTCCCAGTCACATCAGGAATAAGTGAGCTGTTCTCATTTGTAGCACTGCTCATGGATGCTGCTCATTTTCCTTTTATTACTCTTGTTGTCAGCTCTCACCTGGGCCTTGCTAAAACCTTCAACAGTGCAGCTAGTAAATGCTTAGAGATGTACCTTGGAGGTTTTCCTGTACTCAGTAGGAGTTCTCTATAACAAAATCCACCTCCCAGTCTCTTGTCTTGTTCGTCCATGGAAGTTTTCCTATGGCACTTGGCAGTGGGTGGGCAGACAGTGTGCTGAGGGTTTCCTGTCCCATGGACCTGCACAGACATCATCTGCTGTCTGTCTGGGTTATGGCCCCTGTCTGTTCCACAACAGGCTTCAGGACTTGTCTCACCAAGCTATTTTTATGTTCTCTACTTATTTGTCACTTTGAAGAAAGGAATTTGGGTTCAGATCTAAGGTTTTCAGTCACTGCAGTAATACAGATAATTAACTGCAGCTATAGATGTCTGACAGTGGGGGTAGATGACAGCTTTCATTTCACTGATATATTCCCTAACACTTTGCTGTGGCCAGAGCCTGGTCTTGGCTTTGTGTACGTGACCTGCCCACTTCAGTGATAGCAGGGATCGTTAGCAAGAACACTGCAGTCTTGTTGCTGTTATTTCACCATCAAGGCAATTTATGGTGCAGTGAGATAATAGGAGCAGACGGGTTTTAGCTCTGTTTACAATGACTGCGTTTAACAGTAACTCAAAAAAGTTGGCCCTGCTGACAAAAGGCGTAAAAGAAAAAGAAATCATGTTTGATTGTTTGTGAAAGGGAATGTGATTTCATTTCTTTCGTCGACATTAAACTTGGAAAAAGAGAAGTACAGGTTCTCTTGCCAGAAATTAAAACTACCATTTAATTTCTTTTTTGGCAGACTACTGTTTTTTGTTGTTTTTTTTTTTTTTTTTTTTAAATGTTGATCTTCAGATCTTGGATTGATATTTGAGGGAGAAGGGAGAGTTCTGAAAACAGCAGCATAGGATCTAACAGGGGGTATCACAAGCTTTCACTCTAATAAACTGAAAGAGATAGCAATCTCAGCAAAAATTTCTTAGTTGTGACTTTTTTTTTTCTTAAATGCTTAAGACTGCGTTTGACTTTTTTATTACCAAAATAGGATGAAATTAAATCCTGACCCATACTCATTGAAATCTATGATTATTTCCAGCAACCCTTAAGGCTCTTTGAAAGGCTGTTAGGTGAGATTTGTTCCATCTCACTTTAGACACTTCACGGAGGTGGTGGAACTTGGAGCACATTTAACCTGTGCTCCCCTACAGATAATGAGGTGATTGGTTTTAGCATGGGCTGAATTGCCCTCTGGAGATGCCTCTCTGCTCATTGATTTACTCCCTTCAGTCATTAAGCTCTTCAGGTCCCTGAAATTAGGTGGTTTGAATGTGAACCTATGGTATGAAATAGCCAGACTGATGGCACCAGGTCCCAGCCGGGCACTGATTTCCTGTATGCATCTAACCCTCCATGTTTTTAAAGCAGTGAAGGTTCTGCTCACGTGGACACTGCAGAGTGGGTTTGGTGTGGGGATGGGTGTTGCAGGCTTCCTTGTGTCTTCTTGCCTGCAGGTTTGATTCAACACTTGAAAGGAGGCTCTTGGGAAGTCTCTCACCCAGTTGCATTTCTCAGTTCAGACTCTTTCTTTTAATACCTCCATCCCCAGCAGACAGCACAAGCCTTGTGATTAGCTTGGGGGGGGGGAGAAAAAACATCAGATTGCATTCATATTATAACTTTCCTTGTAATTTTTGATGCCTACACACATGGGTTTGAGTTTCTGTGCTAAGTCTGTTTAGGCTTTTTGATACTGTACTGTTACTTTTTTTTTTTGACCACAAAGAAAAGAGAAATATCTCACACCAGCCAGACTGGCAGGGCAAATTCAGTCTGGAACATCTCATCTCATGTTTGTGCTGCCTTTTGAGCCTGAAATACCTCCAGCCTTGGAGGAGGTAAGCAAGGGCTGCATTACAGCTTCCCCACAGTTGTTTTGAAAAACCTTTTCAGTTTTTCCTCCCCCTACATTTCAAGGTTGGAAAAAAAAATTAGCTCTGAAATATAAATCAAAGTCTTAAGCTCCAGCCTTAGGAAAGAAAGACGCTATAATAAACAAAGGTATATGAAATGAAGGATTGTGAGAGGCTCAGAGGTCTGTCTCTCCTGCTATAAAACCTCCTTTACTCCTGTGACTCCTAAATGGACTGTCCTCCAGTTTTCCTCATTGCTTCAATGCTTCATATCTTTCCTCAAGTCTCTCCCCCTCAGGCTTGGGCTCAATTCGTCATTGTCCTTGCATCATCTTCACAGCAAAGATTTCTCATTTTGATTTATTTAGTATTTTGCAAACCTTTGCATTGGAACAATATAGTGAAGTAACTGCAAAGTGAGGATAAATTGTTGTTTTTTTTTCTTCAGGGACCTGAGTCTCATCTCAGTAAACTGACATTTCTTCACGGCAGTGAATGCTCTCATTGCTGTCTTCCATGTTCAGAGTCCTGCAAGCAGCAGTGGTTGAAGGGTGCCAGATGAAGTGATTCCACTGGAGGAGAGTTCTGTGCTTTGCAGGAGCTCAGGTGTGTTATAGCCTTAGTGCCAGAGCACTGAGAAATGCTTACCAATGTTAGGAGAAATCTGAAGTTATTTTGTACTGTGAAGATACTCTAAGTGCTGTTCCTGGAACCTGTATATGGGGTGTGGAGGCTCCTAAAATGAACCAGGCAGTGGTGCTGGTAGAAAAATAAGAGTGGGAACGCACATCCTGGATAAACCTTGTGGCAAATCCCTGTCATTTATGTAAATACCACTGGCACGTGTATCAAGGCCTCAGGACACAATCCATGGGGTTCTTGGGTCTCCACACATCCGGAGAGCGCTCGCTGTGATGGCTCTGCTGTCTGTTTGGTGGGAGAGATTTAATGGCTGAGTGTCTGTGGTGTTAATGACTGAATCATTTCTGCTCCAGCACTTCATTTTATGTTATTTTATGACTTTCCAGTTGGATAGCTGCAGTACCAGTGGGGTGCAAAGCACATCAGGAATCTCCTACATTACTGCTTCAGTCCCACTGAAGCTGTATATCCCCATGTTTATTGAACTTCCCAGTTGAGACCTTGGAGGTAAAAGCATTAGACTGCTAAGATTCTGCATGATAGCTCAAAGAAATAGCTCAGAAAAACAAGCTTTAAATTGCTACTGGAAGAGCAATGTCCCCTTCCAGTACTGAAAGAAGTCCCTTCTTGAGCCCACAATGTGGTGGCTGATCCCCAGATCCATGTCATTAATAAAATGCACAGAGTGACTGCCACTGTTCAAGGTTTCAGTGTAGGTTTTACAAGACAATAGAGATTATGAGTAGCACTGTGATCTGGTGGTGGTTCATTGGTCCAAACTTTTGGAGCCGCTGACCTGCATTTGGCATACAATCTTAAAGTGTAATTATGTGCTGCAACACTCGCAGCTGAAGGTATGATGACTTATTTGTAACAGAATGGGACAAAAAGCAGAGAAATTCTTCCAAAGTTCTAGTTTCCTAGTGGTTTCTTTGCCAGGGAGCTTCCTAGAAGGGATAACTTTCTTGATCAAGTGACATTCTAAATTGCTTAAAAAACAGACAGTGAATTCTCAGGTAGTTACTTTATACTTCATAGTTTCTGAAGATCTGGTGTCTGAATGGCAGTAAATATCAAGAATGTACCTGGAACAGATACAGCTTTTTTTAGAATAAGATAGTTTTTAAAAGTCCCTCTGAAAACAGTGGGGCTGAAGAGGTTGCACATGTAGTTTAAACAGAGAAGAAACAAGTAATCCCATCTGGCAGGAAGCTGAGCACATACTGTTCATCAAAACATTTTATCTACTCCAAGAGATTGGAGTTTCACATTCTCAAGCATCTCACATCTTAAGGTCAGAAGAAGACGAATGCAATTTTTGTTTTTCAGGGAGTTCTGTTGGTTTATGATCTAACCTTTTTTTGTTCCCTGATCTCCTGCACTGTCACCAGCTAGCATTTCAGTGGATGTTTCCTTCATTATAGTGAACCTGAATTTTACTTTCTTTCTTCCCTCCTGCTCACTCTTGGAGCTACAGAAAACCTCTCTTCACAAAAATCTGGTTTTTGCACCAGCAGAGCCTTAAGTACTGCCAAAGAAGGCAGGGGAGTGGGGTGGGGAGCAACCTCTGCAAGTCCTATCCCAAGGATAGCTTGAGAAAACAAGATATAAATAATAATGTAACTTGTAAAAAATAATCTGTGTACATGCAATGCCCTGACTCCCACATTTTAATATTATTATTTTATTTCAATTATTAAATTTATATCTCAATCCATTGGTTTTCTCACTTTCACCTCTCTAATTCTCTCGCCATCCCACCAGGGCAGAGTGAGTGGCTGGGGCTTGGTTGCCAGCTGGGGTCAAACTATGACAAGACACAATGCTCTAGAAATGATAGGTGAAGTGCCTTTAATCCCATGAGGAATTAAATTTAGGCTGAAAAAGAAGGGCAAAGTTTGCAAGATATTCAGCAGAGCTAGGGCAGATCCAGCTATGCACTAAAATCAAGCATAGAATTTTGTGCAACTTTTCCACTCAAAGACATTTAAGAAAAAGAAGTGCTGGGAGTAATCACAGGCAACAACTTTGGGACCTCTACCCACTGACATGTGAAAGGAGAACAGGAGCATGGAAGTTTTGTAGAGCTGAGTCTCTTGGAAAACATTTCTCTGTGGGTGGTATTTTGCTCTGGGCCAGGTAATTACATGAACTGTTGCTACACCAGCTTCTTGGGCAACAGAGAGGCTGTAACATAGGGAAACAGTCACTGGTACCACTGCCGAGACAAGCATTGCAAGAGTTATACTAAACATTTTGTCAGCTATCTGAGTTCAAGAGACACAGATACATGGAAACCAGAAGACAGTTTCTTTTCTTTTTATATTGTTTTTCCCACCTATCTTCAGATCAGAGAGCCCAGGAGCTCCAGAACTCCAGTTTGCCCAAGATCAAGGGGCAGCCTTGCATGACTGAGTGTTGCAGAGGAGCTCAAAGGCATCTTCCTGTGAATTTCTCTTCAAATAGATTAAGGAGTGGATGTTTTGTATTTATCTGCCTTTTATGAGTCCTCTCCACTTCATCTATGTTTTTCAGTGGTTTAAAATGCTGGGGTCCAAAAATGGGTGGAAATTAGGAGACTGTACTCCTACTGATGTGCTTTACCTCACTCCCAAGACACACATACAGATATGTTTGCTTTTATATGAAACTCTTTTCACTACCTCTGAAGTTGTTACTTTGGGAAATGATAATGATAAAACCACCTCTTATCTAAACTGCTTGGTGCCTCCTGTGTAATATGGAGAACTTGTCTGTGCTAGTAGATATTTTTATTGTAAGAATGAAGGGTGTTTGCTGTACTGTGGTGTTTGTTTGTTTTGCTTTTAAAATGGGGCTGCTTCCTACTGTCCATTCCCCTATCACACTGCAACACCAGCAGCAGTGTGACACTCCTGGGCTAAGTGTACTGCAGCTCTCAGTGTTCTGTAAATATAAACTTGTGAGACTAAATATCTTAAAATTTTCTTTTACCAGTAACTTGTCAGCTCCATTTTCAGCTCTATATTTTTTGGAAGGTGGACTTTGTCAGGGAAATACAACCCCCAAAATACTGGCTGGTCCTAATTCCCAGAGATACAATTTATAACTGGGAAGTCAGCATCTCACTGGATCACCTCAGCTTATCAGGCAGGGTGAAGAAAGGGTATGTCTCAAACTCCAGGCTGCTTTTATTTGTATTATATCACAAATACAGCCAGTGTCCCCTCAAAGGCTCCAGTTTTGTGAAGACAAAGCAATTTGAGTACAAAGGGATAAAAAGTGAACATTAGGCCACTCTAAAGGTAACCAAGTAATATACTATTTCATGCAAAATAAATATATGAATTTTCCAGCAGACAGAATTCAGCCTCTCCAAGGAGATGAAAAAATTATCCCCTAAAAAAAAAAAAAAGTTATTTGCACTGCCAGCTGTCCCAGCTAGCTTCTGTCTGGCTAAATTTCAAACCAAATGAAATCATACAGGAACCTACAGATGGATGGCAACATCAAAGACTGAATTTGTATCCGATAGCCTTGTTATCTTTCCTTCTGCAGCTATGTCTTGTGCAGAAAAAGTTGGCTTGGTCTCTGTATTAGCCAAGGTGTGAAGACTGGTTCTGATGCACTTTTGAGCAACTTTGATATTTGCTTTATTCACAAACTAATGTCTGCTTTGTACACAGCCTGGCCCATCATGTATCCCTTCCTCAGAAAAGCTGCTGCATGTTTGATCTCAACTTTACGTGAAGGGATACAAAGATAGTCACGTGTCATTTATTTGAGTTGCCCAAGAAGTACATACTGTGTGTCTGCAGGATGTGGGGACAGGGCTGTAGTGACACCACTTTGATCCTTCTGCAGAAGGAAGGCTTATGTGGAGTCAGTGGACTCTTGAGAGTCATCTCTAAATAACAAACCTAGCAGAAGAACAGAACAAAAAATCTGCCTTTTATTTTCACCTTAGAGTGGGATTGATTCTCAAGTGAAGGTTTCAACCTGCACATTAAGACAAGTTTAGAGCAGAGATCAGTGAGTTCAGCCCATGGTGGCAGTGATGGCCACAAAGCTGCTGTGCTCAGGAGTTAGATGACCATCTCAGTTCTCATGGCCAGGCTGGCAGCAATCCAACAGCCACAAGCTGATTCTGCATGTTTCCCTCTGACTTTTTAAGCCTAGAACTGAGTATTACCATGTTAGTGTTTATAAATGATCCTGTTTACACTGTGTGTGGCACTGTAAAGGTGATCTCTGTGCTGTTTAGTAAACAATTTCAGTTTGTGCTAGAGACAGTAAAACACTGAGGGAAAGAATATTTCCCTGTTCAGAAAGTGAACACAAAGCACTTCAACTTGTTTAATGCTTTCAAGACAGACTTAAAAGTTGCCATGAACTTTTGCTGGTCCTTGATTTTCACCTCAAGTAAATAAAACTAATATTTTATTTATTTTTGATGAATTTTCCTCTGTAAATGGTAGTAACAGTAAATCTCAATTTATCCTTCTACCCTAAAATGAGGACAGCAGAAAAAACTTGCAAGTACTTGGCTATGAGAAACTTCAGATATCTGAACATTTGTTGGCCGAGAGCTCTGTTATATAATGAATAAGGAATAACACTCCTATGATTCAATACTTTCCTCTGAACCTTGGTGTGTACAGATGATGCATCTTTGCATGAGGAGGAGCTGGGGCTCTAGGAGTGGGGCAGGTGTGGGTATCACAGGTGTCCCCTTGGCCACGGAGGTGGATTGAGCTGGAGTTTGGAAGAGGTAAGGGTAAAGATAATGCAGTAAATAACATTGGAAGAGGGATGAAGGGGGAATGTATAAGTACTAAACACCGATAGTAAGAATTTGGAATCCTATCTTGAATTAGTCTTCCTGCCTTTAGCTAAATCCTGCACTCAAGCAATGTTTAGAGCTTACAATTGTGATGGAAAGCTATTGTGGACATTTGCTGAGGAGAAAGAATAATTTACATTTTAGAATACTTGATATTTTCTTTTGCTGTTCTGTATAATCTGAAAAAAACTTCCTAATCTGAGAAAGATGATAAGCACCTTGATCTCAGTCTGCAGTGTTGCACCTGCTGCTGCTCTTGGAGTGGGGATGGGCTGGCTGCAAAAACATTTGTCATGCCTTTCACTCAGTCTTCTGGATATATAATACTCTGAGGTTTTCCAACACAAGTCAAATCATTTAATCTGAGGGGAACAGCTATTTCCTCAGAAACTAAAAAAATCCTGATTTTTGACAGTATTGCCTGTGGTAGTTGTTTTCAGAAGCAGTGGAGAAAGTCATAAAGCTGATTGTATGATCCTTCCTTTCAAAAATTCTTACCATAAACAAAAAGAACATGCCATTTTATCAAGCCAGGATCTTCCAAATCCCACTGGTTACACAGTTACATAGACAAAACCCCAACCAAGAAAACACAACTGTAAAAATCAATGGCATTTAATCTGGACTTTATTTTTTTACATGTAGCATTTCTGAAATACTGACAGGACTATAACATCCTCTTTTTTTAACCTAAAAAGAAAGAATATTTCTAGATAAAAAAATCTAAAAATGTAATTTCAATTTTATATTTCATTTACTCAGAGTATTTACAACATTAGATTGTCAGTGTCATCTATCCATCTATAAAAGCAGATGGGATTGCTATTAAGCATTTGGTGTGTCTATTAACACATTTAATTTGATGGTATACCTCTGGGTAGAAAATCAAATTATGAAATCTTAAATTCAGATGATTGTGCAAAGTCATAGTGCTGCCAGCCACCATCTGATGAGCCATAATTGCAGATTTTTGAATTTTTCAAGGAAATCAAAAGCTGTTAGATTTGTCTGGAGGTCAGAAAAGTAATGGCAGCTCAGCCTCTAGACTTCTTTTTTTAATGTCAGCTCAAGCCTTTGCATTCTGAACGTTATCATGCCAAACACAGTCTGTGCTCAAATTATTTTTTTAATTAGGAATTAGAAAATCAACATTTTTCACATTTTTATAAGAAAAATGTATGGTATCTACTGCCCATATCTGCCTGCTGAAAATGATAGCAACAGGCTGTGTGGGGAAGAAAGGTTTATTTCTGGGTTAGGGTTACAGCATGAGATGCAGATCTTCACTGGAAAAGTAACCCTTTCAAGCCTTGCAGAGGGTTCAGTGTGTCAGATGTAGCACACCTGATACTTGTTTTTTCTCTGACTTGAAACATTGGGGAGCAAATGGAGCAAAAACCACTTTCAAATTACTGAATAAAATTCACAGCACAGATAATGAGGTTCGGCAAACCTTTTGCTGTATCACTTTATTTTTTTTTACACAAATACTGTAACTTATTTGCAATAAGCACGTTCTGCTCCAACCTCAGCAGTTCTGTATCTTCTCTGCCCCAATGCAGTGAGTAAATGCACCAGCCCACACGTAAATGCTGCATGAGAACCTGGTTTTTATTCTCAAGTCCTCTGCGTGCAGAGCTGTGTGGATCAAACCCAGACTTGTTTCACAAGATGTGTCTCACATGAGTGACCTTGAAAGCAGGGCTGTTGTAGGTGTCTGTGTGCTGTGGTGTCTGTCACAGAGACCCAGATTGCCACCACATCTCAAAGGCCCACACAAAAGGGGTGTTTTAAAGTAAACCTGAAATCCTGTAACTGCAGGGATGCACTGTCAGCTACAGCTGGAAAGCTGTACTGGGATTGGTGCTGAACGTTGGAGTTTCCAAGTGTTTCTCTGTTCCACTTCTGCTGTTGAGAAGCTCACAAGTGTCTGGGCAATCCCACCATCCCCACAGGTGGGGCAGGGTTGGCAGCCCGGGACAGGGCAACTGCATGAAGAGTGAGATTGGGGAATTTGTCTACAAATGGTGTCATTAAGGGAAAGAGAAGCATGGGGGGCGGGGGGAGGTTACAGGGAAGGACAGTGGCAATAACATCTCCTGGGGTGCTGGTGGGTGCTGTAGGCACAGGCAGTGCTGGAGGCACAACAGCAGAGGAGCCTTCAGGATGTCACTTAAAATTTTCCTTCCAATATTTGGGGATATAGAAGGCTAGTGAGAGCTCTTCACAAACCTTAGAGGGTAATACAGTTGAAGCTGGAGAACAAGCATATGTATTTGCTGTTTTATGTCTTCCTTTGCCATCTGTATGTGAAGGCAGCAGGTGATGGGACCCCTCTTCCTCACTCCTGGCTGCAGGGCAGTCGGAGACACTGGGACAACTTCCAGGAAGGGGAAAGGAAGCCGCCTGCCTTCTACAATTCCAGCTTTCAGAAAGTGCAGGTCCAGAAACAGGGCTATAGGTATTTGCCAGAAAAGAGGAGTTAATTTTTGGAAATCTTCCTGTGATGTGGAAAGCAGAGCCAGGAAAGCTGGCTAAGCATCAGCAAATCGTGCCCAGCAGTTGGTGGGATGCAGCACAGAGATGCTTTGCAGGTTGATTGCACTAATGTGCTTTGGAAGAGGTATGTGCAGTACAAAGTGAATTTAAACCTCAAATAAGCCGAAGTTTGCAGAAGTTTCTGCAACTCTGTAAAGGAGCAGTGCTAAAACTCAAGAAATGGGGAGTATGTTTATAGAAGTGCATAAACTGTGGAAAAACACAGAGCAGCAATTTTTATTTACTTGCACTATATAAAATTGACCCCTCTGTAACTCTTTTCTGTTTCTTACGCATCCTCTTTCAGTTTAAACATTGCTATCCAGGTGATCCACTAGCTCAGTTGTGGAATAAGTATTGTGAGTATCACGGGACTTACGCTGCTCCATATATTGTTGCTATAAAATTTTAAATGGTAAATCACTGTAATGATAAAGACTCTGTAAAAAGCCATATAATAAGCACAGCTTTCAATTATTTACCATACTACTAAAAAATCTTTTAAAATGTCACTGGAACCAGCTGTAAAACTTTGTGGTTTCTAATTTAATGGTGTGATAAAAACAGTAATATATATTTTGCGTTGTAGAGAGAGAATTGACCAGGGACAGATTTTGTGCAGGGTATTTTTTTAATGTCTGCTGAGTTTGGACTTGTAAATCGTGTACTGAATTGTGAAAATCAGGACTTCAGCACAGTGTTAATATGTATATTTTTTTAATGTGGCAAAGGCATTATAGTTGACACTGTCACTGTGAATGAGGAGTTGTGCTCTGTCTGCAAAATAAACCTACTGGGTTGTAACTAGAAAAACACAATCCTGAAAGTTAGGACTCATTCCTGAGCTTGATGATCCCTACTGACATTGGAGAGAGGTGGTTGCTGTGGGGTTGAGGCAAAGCTCCTTTTGTCCATTTTCTTGGTAATGACATTGACTTTCATCCAATGACTCAGAACACAGTCAGCATATCCCAGTGACTACAGACTGTCTCCTCCTGTTCTCCAGACCCCATGATGGCTTTCTGAAAGGTTGGCACTAGGTTGTGTCTCCTGAAAAGACAGCTACTAGTTCCATCATCTCTTTCTACCAGTAGCCCCTCACCTGGAACCCGGGCATCACTGTCTCCTGGGTGCCCTTGGAGGTCTGTGGCTTTGAGGGCACTACAGGGTGTCTGGCCACAGAGCTGGTCTGTGGTGGCTTTCCCAGCAGCTGGAGTCTGTTAGAGCTGATTTGCAGTGTCTGTAGTGCAAGAGATTCCTCCTCAAGTGTAGAATTCCATATTTATTTCATAATCACATAAAACCCTATTCTGACGTGTGTTTAGCAGTGTCCAAGGATTTATGTCCTGACCACTTCCTGGGACAATGGAGCAAAGATCTGTCTTTCAGGTTACATATTGATATATGTCAAGATGATAGAGGATTTCTTCATTCACATCCAGTTGGTCTGCAACTTGGATGATACCTTCTAATATATAGTCACAATACAACTCTGCAAATAACTCATTCTAGCTCTGGTTGTGCCTCAAGATGCCTTGTAAATTAAAGGATAATTAGGGCTAAAATTTCAGTGGAAGATAAATGTTGCAATATTGTCACCTTGTACTTGTAGAGCAGCTTTCATCTTGAAGGCACCCAGCCTGCTTAGAGAACAATGTTCACAAATAAATGTGGCTGTTGTTCTGCTGGGAACAAGCAGCCAGGCTCACAGGTGCTAAACTATCTCTTCTTTTTGTAAATGCAAGATTTAATAGTACTGCTGGGACCTAATCTCCCATTTTCTCATGTAAATATTTTGTTTAATTAATTATGACACATATTTAAAGTAAACATAGTTATTAATTTTAATAATAAAATATCTATATCTTTGCTCGCTGTCACAGTGATACTTATTTCCTACTACTTACTTAAAAAAATAATTAATGAGTGACAGCATAGTCCATTGACTCCTGCTGAATCTTGTACTCTCAGTCAGCTGGAAAAGGATTTGTCTCAGCTAATTTTCTCTAAGCAGGATTCCCTTTGTAACTGAGGAAGAAGTAGACAGTTCTAGGTTCTATCCATTTCCTTAGGTAGGCATTTGACATAGATCAGACAACGCTGGAAATGTGCCCATTTTGCCCAATTGGCCATGAAATGTAGTCAGTAGAAAACTGGGTGAGAATGTCTAAAATGAATCCCACCAGTATAATCCTGCTGGATACTTCATTGTTATCAAAATATATATGTTTTTAAGATGAATGCACTACTACTGGGAGCAAAAATGCCATGAACACTTTAAATACAGCGAACTCTACTCATTGAGCAGTTCTGAAGAAGTGAATGTACCTTCTCACCACCTTATTCATTTGTCCTCAGTACATACGAGGTTGGTTGGTTCCAACGCCGTGGAGTATATCCAATATATATCCAATTTCAGGACAGAAGGCATTTCATAGCATAGATATCTATTTATACTTGGCTGTTTTTCTTATACTGCATTCATTCTTATATTTTAAGGTCAGCCCTTCAGGATGCATAAAAATACTATTTTTTTTTTTTGTCATCCAGTTACCACATAGAAAATCAGAGAACCCACCAGTTGTACCTGACCATGCCACTGTGTCTTGTGAGTGGGAGAAAACGTACCGGCAAATCAGAGGGATCTGAAGTTTTAGCTGTGGTTTGAACACTGCACCCGGGGTAAGAGATAGGGCCAGGATTTTATTCCTGGCTGTTACTTGACACACAGCCTCTGCTGCTCGGAAATGTTCCTGCTCAGATTCATTCTGAGTGATTGAGGAGATGGACTGCAAAGCAGGCTTTTATTTCAAACATTTGAAGTGTTTATCCCTGGGCACATTTCAGAGCAGACAATAAATGTGTTGGAATTTCAGTGTGATGCCAATAAAATAGGCAGCAGGGCAGCAGAGGAAAGCAAAGCTTTAGGTTGTAAGTGGGTCTTGGGGTTGTTGTTTCCCAACAACTGGCAGTAAGGGAGACCTCCCTGCCCCTTGGCTTTCAGCCATTTCATTAGTGTCGTTTAAAGGTCCACTAAGCAATCTACCCTTATCTGTGCAAGATACTGCTTTGAAGGCCCTATTTCCTACATGATGAATTATACAATTAATTTCTAATGTATTTATCAGTTAGTTTGCTTTTCTGTCCTGAAAAGGAGAAAATGCTGCTGAGAGCTCTGCTCTTTATCACTGATGTACGAAGGAGCTGCTTCTTGTTTAATTTCTTTGTGACACTTTGGTCTTTTAAGGTGGTGGAACACTTAATTGAAAAGATATTTATGAAAAAAATCCTTTTAAAAAAATTTATAGATCTACAAATGAAGAAAAGAATGGATTTTTTTTAGGGCAGGTGAGAGATACTAAAGGTTTTTCTGGACTCTGGAGATTCTAGATAACATTATGGTTAACACTTATTTTTATAAGTGGCACTACCTGAGAAGCATTTGTCAGTATAGATACACTGAATTCAGTGAAAGCCTGTTCATTTGCACTAAGAAGTCCCTGTCACTTCATCAAGCAAGTTACCCTGATTTCAGTGTAATCAAACTGTGCAGTTACATACCTGCAATGCTAGCACTGAACATGGCTATCAAAAGCATCTGGGTCTTTTTAGCAGAGTTATATCAGTACTGATAATGAGTTCTACTCTTTGTCCTCTTTAGAAGTAACCTTGATTTTTGTCAGAATTTTTTTCGGCCCGTTTTTGCTCAGAAAAATCAAAATAAAACAAAAAACAACCATCCACTCAAATCCCTCTTGGATGAGCTAAGTATTGACCAGTGTAACCAAACTGTATCAGAAAGAAAACGTTTCAGCTTCCACTTTTACTATTAAGCAATTTTGGAGAAAGATCTAAATGGGCTTGAGGGTGGCCTCTTCATTTTTTAATGACAGGATGTTCTTCTGGGGATCACATTGCTTTTCTTTCTCAGGGTGGCCACTGCAAGGTTTTCCTTTTTTTTTTTTTTTTGCTTTGATTTTTTCCCCAGAGAAACTTTTACTGATGGGGTCGATGCATGCTATGAATTATGGATTGTGCAAACAAATCTGTGTGCATGTTAACCTGTCTCAACATCCTTCATGCAAAACACAGATTGCAGCTCACATCATCAAGAACTGGTGTGTGAGGCTTTATACACATAAATAAATGTCAGCTGTACCTTTCAATTCTCTCTTCAGCTCTTTAATAATGTTAACAGTTAGAGAATCAGTTTTATTATTCAATAAACTCTAATTTAAATTAGGCCTTTGCTTTAGTACTATGCATTTCTGGAAGCCAGAGAACCTCCACCGGAGGTGAAATAAGATTCTAGGAAAGCAACTGCCAGAGGAGAAAAAAGCTGCTCCTGTGTGGCATCATGAAAATGGAAGAGATTTTCCTATTGGAAACTCTGCAGTTGTCATTTGCTGTAAATTATAATAACCTTCTTTTTTTTTTTTATCCATCACAGACAAGAATGGATTTGCTCTTGGCCATAAGACCTGGCTTAGGAAGTGACCTTCTTAATTTATTCATCATGAAGTATGCAGGACATACCCCATATGAGATAAAATGGGCAAAAGAAATCTTCCCTGCCCCAAGAGAAAAGTGTGTGCCTGCATACTGCAGAAAGAAAATGCAGACATGTTCCAGAACCAATAGATACATGGCCTTAGAATCCAGGTGGCTTATATAATATTAAAAAGTGCTCAATTAATCATTTTCTTATTTGAAATAAGTGCTAGAGAGGGCAGCACCAATATTATACATATTTCTTCTCTCTTTCATTCCTCTATTATCTAAACAGTGGATTAATAGTACAGCATTACAAATAACAAAGCCTGAGGTTTGTGATGAAAATGCAGCAAGTGCCTTGTTATACAGCAGGGGAACTACAGCAACCCAGGCAGGCAGAAAAGGGCTCTGAAGGTGAAAATACAATGGAGTTGTTTTCACTTTTCATCTTTAACCTTGGCAGGAGGTGTTGGCTTTGGAATCTTTTGAAGCACTGTGGGACAGGCCTCATTAATTCTAGCCCCTTAATTTTCAGAATAGTGGGGAAGGAGGATGAAAGAGTAAAATGAGCACAAAAGAAACTTAAAAGGGATTATAAACAGATTACAGGCCAATTTTATCTTCAGAAGAGCATGTCCAAACTGGAAGCTGAATAGGTTGATTAATGAATGTAGAACCGTTTCTTACTAAATCTGTGCCTAGATGAACGT
>JAWWLV010000035.1:5506695-5528327 GCA_035041135.1 Platyrinchus mystaceus
TGCAGTATTTATAATGGAAGCAATTAGTACTAAAGCACAAATGTTTAGAGAAAAAAATCACTGTGGCTCATTTTAAAGTGTTATACAACTTAAACTGTGCCAGTTTAATTATATAGTGGAAATTAAGCTGTATAACAGTGACTGTTATGATGCAGTTACTTGAGATTCTGATTTTTATAATGTACAGGACAGACATCATCTCTAGAGAGCTCCCAGTGGCATTAGAGCTGAGAATGTTTAGCACCTTCTAGGAGCATCTTGGCTTCTTATAGGATGTGCCCAGTACTGGTGGTTGAAAGCAACACCATGATGATGTAGTAATAAAACCTGATGTAACTCTGTCTAGTTTTATATAAATTTCAAGTGAACATGTTGGTGTGATTTCCACCCCCAAACTGCACTATATACATGTTGCAACCTAAACACAACCTTTTAGGATTTCCTATTAACCCACTGCTATGTACTGTATCCACCTGCTCTGGGCACCACTTAAAAACATGTAAATCCGAATGGAGGTCAAGAGTTGAGAGAGATGAAAGAATTAATCCGTTAAGCCAAGGAAAAAGCTATTTCTCTAGTAGAACAGCTTCACTGGCAAAGATACCTTTGCTTTATAATATCTACATAATTAATTCCTAGAAAAAGTAAGGAAGAGCTGAAGAAACTTATGTCTCTGTTTCTTGTTGGTGTCCAGATACTGCAGGGCCATCTCAGTGGTTAGGATGGCTTTCCTGTGAGAGGGACTTAGAATGTCCCTCTCAGTTACAGTTAGTGCAGCTACGGTTAATAGGTTGTTTGCTGGATTTAATTAGTGTCCTGCTTAAGTGAGAAATGTTACTGAGCAGACTTAGAAAAATGTTTTTATCAGTTTCCTAGAGCGGCATGGAGTGAGATTTCCTCTGGGACTGAGTAAATTAGCCATGTGCTATCAAAGCTTATGAAGCTGAGCCAAACTAGTGCAGCTGAGCTTTCTGTGGACCATTCTCTCTGAATTTCTGATCTAAACAGTAGTGTTACTCACAATTCCCCCTTGTCTTATCCAAAGCAAGAGTACATCTACTGGTTTGTGTTTTGAGACCTGTTTCTGTCTGCCTTGATGCTGAACCTCCAGCCCTGCTGGGATGGATGTCAGCACAATGCTCTTGCCCCCACAGCCCCTGCAGGGACATGTTGGGACCTATTAGAGCTCACACTGGGGTGGGAGCAGTGACCTGGACTGAGCAGCACAGAGCTCTCACGGGCACACCAGGGCAGGCAGTACAGCTGCATCTGCACATTGATGCTTGTTCCTGGAGCATTTCCTGAGGCAGGTGATCCTCTTAGTTGAGAGTTAGACCAAGCTGGCCTGGCAGCCATTAATGCACAGTGAGTCATAGCCAGGAGAGGTTTCTTTCCCTCCTGGGAAGAGAAACAGTCCGAAGGGGAGTACTTGCATACAGCTGATGGCTTCTCAGGTGCTGCATGTCAGAGTCATGATCTTGTGAGAGGTGAAGGGAATGAGACTCTTCAGCTTTACTTGCCTTTGTCTCTTCCATGGAAACAATGAATTAAGTCTGTAAGTACAGTTAGAAGAGCTTATGCCCTGAATCCAAACAGCAGCACCTGTCCCTCTTGTGTATGAAAACATGGAGACTCTCAAGAGGGTTTCAACAACTTAAGTTACTTGTACTGTTTCTCCACATGGCAGAGTTCTTATCTTTTTGCCTTTGTCCTTTCCAAGTCTATTGTCAGTGAGGTTTATTTAGCAAAACCATTGACAAATATGCATATCTATTAACTGCCACATCATGTTAAGTTTCAGCTGGTCTGTTTTCCTCTGTCAAACTTAATTATGGTCCAGGAGACAATGTAACATGATACAAGTGACAAAAAATGACAGAAGATGTCAAAACAAAATGTGTCAGCCTGGAATATCCAGAAGGCAGTTCCTGAAGCAAAGAAGTGATCCCACTCGTCCCCCAGCTCCTCTCTCAGCTTCCTCTCCTACACAGATGAATTCACAGTCCTCAGCTTGACTCACAACATGTCTGAAAAATTAAATTGTTGTGTTTCCTGATTGCCTGTCAAATCAGAAGTCACGTCCTGTGTATCATTTGCTAAATGTCCTTTTTATATATATATATTATTGCTCTATAAGGCAACTCCTGCAGCCTTGTTTACATCTGGTCTTGTTTATGACTCCTAATTCCTGTCTAGCTTATAGCTCTATCAAACCATCTTCTTCTGTCAGACATCACATCTGCTCTCCTTGCTTTCCTTCCTTCAGCATTAATGAAACACCCACCATCCCTTTGGGCTTTATTCTTCTTATTCTTATAGTAAATAATTTAGAATCTGAAAAGAAAATAATTTGCTTGGTTTTGGTTGATCTGCAAAAGTTACAGTTCTTAGGCTGAAGGTTGGAGCCATGTCCTTACTAAGTAGCACAGTCAGAGTAGGTGTTGGCACTACTATGAGAAATTCTCTGCTAAATATTTGAGGGAGGGAAAGATTTTCTTTAATGATGTTAATGGTGTCCTCATGATCAAGAAGCATTTGAAATGGGTAGTTTCTCCAATTATGAATCTCTCCCTGAATGAATAAGTCCAACAGATTAGTCTTATTTTGAAAATTCATGTTGTTGAACAACTATCAGCTAATTTTCTTGTACTGATCAGCCTCCACTGAAATTTTGATTTTGAGATGCTGTATTTTGGAATGACTTCAGGAATTTGCATTTGTTTGACTAAGTGTCATGGATAGGTAAGAGCTGAAGAATTGTGATGTGGAAGGGACATGACATCATGAGTGATCATATTTATGAATTAACTCTTTTTCCTGTTAACAGAAAACTCTTGATATTCCTTGGGCTGACTTGTGCAGGAGTAAAAGCTCTTACTGCATGATTATGTCATGTCTGACTGTAAAATTTCTCATCTTGGTTGTTCTCAGTTATTGTCATGGTTGTCTGTCTGTTTTCTTTGACATTTGGATTTTCCACAGTGCTAAAGGAGGATTTTTTTTTCTTTTATTGCTCCTTTTTTTTTTCTTTTTTCTCATTTTTGGCCTTGAAGTGAACCAGACTGACCTTTCTTTTCATTGCAATCCATTAATTCATTTTATGTTCTCACTGTCTTAAAAACTGCTTAAGTCTTAACATTTTCTGTGTCTATGTACTGTTGACCTATTCTGGGTATATAATTTTTATATTTTTTTTCTTTATACATCTTTTCCTTTATATATCTTTTATATCTTAATCTTACAATGGTTATAACATTGTCTTTGTAGCAAGTCTCTATAGTGTTATCTATAGTCTCCTGTGTATCTGGGGACAACCTTTTTTCCTTCATTAATTCTATTTTCCTTCTCCCTCACAACTCGTCAGCAGTTGATCAAACATCATTTTTTGTATGTGAAACTTCAGGAACTAATTTCTCTGTCTCTCTCCCAGAAGATTGAAGAAATCCATTAAGGTCTTGAAGTCAGTGTAAGTCACTTTTATTTTCCTCAGAATAAGGAGAAAGACTGTGAAGGAAATGAACTCATGCACTCATATTGTTTTGCAGTGCACGCACGTGGGGTGAGTTTCAGCATAATCAAAAACTCATGAACTGTGTAGGATGATCTGGAGAATCTTTGTTTTAGTACTTTGAAATCCTTCCTGTGGTGTCATGTCTCTAATTCCAGTGTAAATCTAATTTTGAGTTTGGCCCTGTTTTAAGTGTGGGATTGGGCCAGAGGATCTCCAAAGCCCTCAACCTAAAATATTCATTAATTCTAATGTGGGTTTTAAAATATTCTACAGAGGGCTACTGCAAAATATTCTTGTGCCCATCAAAGACCTGCTGATCCCAATGTTGCTGCTTTGGCAGCTGCTCAGCACGGAGGTTTCAGAGCATCTTTTGGTTTATATCATTAGGCTTGACATCTGCTAATCACCTCAGGCTAATCTGAATGAACAAACACTTAAAAAGCAATGGTTTACTTCCTCCCTGAGAGCAACAGTTTGGGGAATTATCCCAAAGAGAGACACAGAATATACATGAGAGAAAATGGTCTGTTGTGCATCTGTGATGATTTCTGTGGAAACTTCAATATTAATGCTTTGTTATCTGAGCTCGTGTGGAGTACGAGGAAGGGAAAATTAACTGTATTCCTTTCTTGAAAGAATAGATATGATTTCAGGGGAACATGCAATGCAGTTGTACGAAGCTGTGGGCATCCAGAACTGCAGAGGTCAAAGCACCCTCTGCAGTCAGCTCAGCTACACCATTGAAATGTTTTCTCTCTGTCATTTATGTGTTTATCAGACTGACTTGCATTCTTTGTCTACTGCACTCTCTCTCCTCTCCCCTTTTCATTTATTCCAAAATATTTTGTCATTCCTAGTAATTTTAAGAAGATAGTGAGAATGTGGATTTTATATATATATATATATGCACATTATAGATATATATGTATATTATATAACTAATTGCTATAACTGCCTTGGAAAGGAATGAATTTTAATGTATAAATGACTATTTTGAACACTTCTAGAGAATGAATACTGCTATGGGATTCTGAGTAGTGAAATAATGATTATTTCTAAGCACTATCCTCTTCTTTTCCAGTCTCCTGGTATCTGCTGGATTTCATCTTTGATTTGTAAATCTTTGAACAAGATGGTGTGTACATGCCTCATGTCTTTTTGAGATGGACAGTGCCCCAGAGCACCTCATGTGAAGGAACAATCATAAATCCTAAAGTTTTTGGAGTTAACTTTCCTTTTCAGTCTAAAAGACAACTGACGAAGTATATTCACCATTTTCACTGATTTTCAATGAAAGACAATTACTAATACTTACAAAGTTTTGGTAACATTCCATTATGAGAAGTAGAAATTTGATGTTTAATGCTTATTCTTAGTGGAGATAAAATTTAGCAATATTATCCACCTGTTGGTGAATTAGGACCAGGCAGTCAAATGGTGCTCTCACATCATAGAAAACAGAGACAGTTAACAGAAAATAAAGGAAGGAAATTAAGGACTGAAGATTTCAAAAACAGTCAAGGCTTTACAAGCTTAAGAAAATAGAATCCACTCTGAGCATCCTTGTGCCCCATCTTTGGTTTCAGCTGTTTTATTCTGTGAATGCTTTTACTCTCCAAGGAATTCCTGTTCTTCTTTTGAAAGGCCCAGTTCTTTCTTCCAAAGGTCCAGCCCAATTTTCCATTGCTCTAGACTCTCCCCAGGGCCTCTACTTCATCCACTTCATCCAGTAGTAAGGTCTTGTGGTTTGGTTTTGTTTGCTTGGTTGGTTTTTCTTTTTCTTTTTGTTTTTGTTTTTGGTTTTTTTTTTCTATAGTGATATTCTTTTTCCAGGCAACCTTGTTCTCACCTTGGAAGTCTGTGATCATATCCCTGAGGTTTTATTCCCATAATGACTTGATATTTTCTTTCCTGATCTCTTTCCATTTCCTAAGGCTCTGTTTTTCTTCCAAAACTGTTCTTGCCTTCGCTTGTAAATCTGTGATTATCTGGCTTGTCATATTCTTGAGATAAACCCTTAGCTTGTAGCTGAAGAGGAGAGATGATCCAGCAAATTGGGAAACCCTGAAGTACCACCTTGACAGTGACATGACCACAGGCCAGTTTGAGATGTGAAGCAAGAGCCTATAATGGCAATTACAAAACTCAGTCAAAAGACAAAGCCATAATCCCAGCAATGACTTTGCAGCATGGAAAAAAATTAAATAAGTCTATTATCAAATTTATTTTTTGTTGCATCCCCTATATGAATTTATAAGAAATATAGTGCAAGGTTTTAATTGTTGAAATTTAATAAGGACTCAACAAATATGAAGTAGGCAACGTAACCATTCGAACTTTGTATTCACTTTATGTCCTTTGAAAAAATATCTACTATGAATTTAATGATTAATTTTTTAAGGGTAGGAAAAAAGAGAACTCTGAAGAACAGCTGTGATGTAAGTTTTCCACAGTACCTTTCTATTAGTCCTCCATCAAATCTCAGAGTGAGATGTAATGATAGTTCTCTCTAGTGACAGAAAATAGTCTTCTTTTTCAGGGGGTTTGTTGTCATGGTTGCCTCCATGATATGAAACGTATAATTTATAAAGGGAATCAAAAGTACTTCAGGTATAGTTCCATAGTGTCAGTATTGATGTATCAACCTTTATGTAAAGAATACACTTTTGCTTAAATAGGATTTAGGGCTTGATGTAAAAATTACTGGATGAAATTTTTATAGCTCATCATAAATGGGCCTGATTAGAGGATGATGGTGTTTATACCCTTCAGATCTGTGGGTATCTGCAGCTGGTATGGTGTCTGATTAAAACGAAACCCCATTGCAACAAACAAATAAACCTCTCAGGATGCCTCAGACATTTTTGTTCTGCAAGCTGTCAGTAACAGCCTGAGAAAGTGTTCTTTGATTTGCATTCACTTTCTATGCGCTGTGAGGCAGAGCTGGGCATATAAACAATTCTGGAAGTGGTGGTGGAAACAGAAAAGAAAGGAAGGGAAACCAAGTCAGACCTTCCAGAGGTGCAGGCTGCAAAAATTAGAAAATAGATATTGTCCTTCAAAGGTACACTTTGTCTTCTTGGCTCTGTGTTTTCAGGTATTGCTCTCCTGATTTAGATTCCCTTTTTCTGTGAGTCATACCAGTAGCTTCTTCCCCAAGAATATTTGTAGTTCCTGTGACTAAAAGGTCAATAACAGAGAAAATATCTCCTGTTTGTTTTGCTTTTAACAAACCTTGGAGCCCTTAAAATCAAAGGAATACATCAGTATCTCTCCTCCAGTCCCCTTCTCTTTTACCTTCATGTGTATGCCAGTTCCATCCCCACCTTACTTACAACCTCTCTATCTGTTTCATGAGGTGTTTTGCTTCTTTTTCTTTTTAATATGAAGAAATTCTCCAAACTGTTAATCCAAACTCACTTGTTCCCTTGCAGGCAGCTCAGTGCATCTTGTGATGTGCTGACAGTACTAATGAAGTGCTGGGTCATATCACCTGTAGTGCTGTCACATCTCTTGTGATGCAGGTGTGACATCACTGAATGTGCCTGTGGTGACCCTTAGGATGGGGCATAGGTGTAAGTGAAGGAATGGATCTGGGAAAAGTCAATAGTTCCCTCTTGCAACTATTTCTGCTGATATAGGCAGTGCTGGAGGACAGCCAGTATAGCCTGACTGGTTTATGTTGGTTACATGGACAGTTTTCCTCCCCACTGACATGAACTTTGAAGTCCAGATGCAGATTTTCCAGGGAGCTGAAGTTGAGATGTTGAGAGAGAGGATCTCCCTGTATAATGCAGCAATACTAGAGAAGAGACACACAACCCACACTTCCTTTAGGACCTGCAGACAACTGCACAGCATGTCAAAGACACGCTTAGAGCAAGGAAAATAAGGAGATAATATAATAATAAAATTAGATGTAGGCAAGGTTAGTACAATCTGTTTAATTTGAAGTGCTCACAAGAAGCTTTGGGATCCATGTGGGATATGGCAAAACTGTCAGAGTTTGCTTAGGGCAGAAACAGCCTGAGAGGCAGCGAGAACACAGAACTGGAAACAGGGAAGCTAACACTGTCCTTTTTGTGTGACAATGTCCTCTCTCTCTAACACTGTGTCATACAGGTGCTGTCTCTTGCACTGCCTTTCAAAAAGAGCAAAGGCTTCAGGTCTGTGCTTCCTCTGAATAACTCAGCTTGTTTTCCTGGTTGCAACTGCAGTAGTGACACAGACACATCCTGGTGCTTTCTGAATGCTCTGGAGCTGGGAAGGTTTGCTCTGTTCCCCACCTTGTGCTGCAGAAATGAGCAATAGCAGCATCCCCCAAAATATGGATATTTACTTAGAAATTTTTGCTCTTGGTTGTGTCAGAGAAACGTTGGCAATTACAAGCAATTACAGACTTGTTAGCTTGTTTTTATATGTGAAAAATTAGCCTGGGATGTCTGATACATGAGCTTGATTTGGCCACCAGGGCAGATTTTCCTCAGTGAGCTAATGCAATGCTGTGCCACTCTGAGGGACAGCAGCTTGAATCACTGAAAGAACCAAATCACTCTCTCTATAGACATCTTAAATTGCACCGTAAAAATGGCACTACTTGCTCTCCAGGTATTTCTCTAAGTCACTATCTATTTTGCTTTTCTTCCCCACAGGGCCATTATCAGCTTTCTTGCAATATATAAAAGCCATCAAGAAAACACCATGTTTGTAGGCTTAGCTCAAGGTCTTTAGATTAATAGACAGTTTTATTCAGTAACCTTCAGAAAAGAATGAATTAAAATGCCTTCCTGTATAGGATCATCTGCACCTCTTCCAGTGCTGCTGGGTGGTTTCCAACGGGGTTCTCCCTGCTCAGATTGCAATACCTTTCCCCCCATGACCTGTGTAGTTACTTAAAGCGGTGCAAATGAATACCTAAGTATAATGAAGGTTCAAAAGCCTGGTATAAGGAATTAAGGTAAATTATCAGGGCAGGCTTTCTGTCATGTAAGTTTTGGAGAAATTTATTGTCACAGACTACCTGTATTTCAGATTTGACAACACACAGCTCTTGACAGACTTCTTTCTTTTTTTCCCGTCCCTCCACATATTCTTTGATGGTGCAAGAATGTGCAGAGTGGGCTTTTCACTGCTGGTCAGCAAAGCTTTTGATGGGCAGATGTTTTTCCAGTCCTTTGAGTCATATTATTAGAGGATTGAAGCAAAGAGACTGATTTCTCAGGCAGTGTTTAAACCTTCAGGCTACACAGCAGAGTTCCTTTCTCTGCTGTTAAAGATTTTATGCATTTTTCTTTTCCTGCCCCTTTGTCTCCTCTGTTCAGATTGTTCTTTGCTGTCACAGCCTTCCTTGATTAAACCCCAGCCCTGTACTGGTTATCAGTGTAGTCCTCAAAGAACCTGAGTTGCAGTGGTTTGTGTTTTGTCCTCCTGTTACCTGTGCAAAAAGTCTCTGCCAAAAGAGATGTGACAGTCTCATATGGGAAAAGGAAATGCTGTTCTGGAATGAGAGTGGGAGACTGCATCTCTGTGGGTGTGCTGCATGTACCGTTTTCACAGTATCTGTCCCCGATACCCAGCTCTCAGACAGCGCTTCAACAGTTAGTAAAACATCTGCAGTAAAATCTTTGAAAAGTTATCAAAATTCATACCGTGAGCTTGACAAGTAAATTAAAATGTGTGGGCTGACATGTACCCCCAAACTAATCCTTAAGCTCTGTCGAACTTGAACAGCTCCCATACTCTTCTGTTGCTTCTTGGCACTGTTCCTCAGTGAGGATACAAATAGGATACAAAAGGGAAACATGTTAAGGCCTGATCAATTGAATAATATTTTAAGTTGCTGGAAACACAAATAAACAACATAGAAATGACACAAAAACGGTATTCCACACACCTCCCACATCACATAATGTTGTTTCTTCTGTTTTCCATCAAGATCCCTGATCATAAAGTACTGTGTGTTACCCAGATGATCACTGAGCCCTAATAATCCTTTGTGCCCTATGCTGTGACCATGCAGGCCAGGCCCTCCTGCATGTGGGTGGGCTGCATAAGCAGAGGTGGTGTAGTGATTCCTACAGAGAAAAATTTATAGCATCATTCAGAACTTTTAAGCTTTCTGTATTTTAACTAAGATGCTGTTGCACTGGCTGCAGTTCTAGTTTCTGTACTGTGTGCTTTCTATCTTGGAGCAGGAATAACACTGTCTCACAGCCCTGCAGTATACCACAAACATTTCATGGCAAAGTGCTTTGTCTAGGGCTTCTTAACATAGAAACATAATGTTCCAAAAGGCTTGGTCATAGTCATATTTTACCAGCCAGAGTTATACAATACTATGTTAAATATTTCAGAAGAAATTAGAAGTTAATTCAGTGGCACTGATCATCTCCTTGTTTTGGTTTTTGATTAAAGAGAAGCTGTCTAATTGGGTAGGTCAGACATTAACTTAGTTTGATAAGTGTCTCATTTAGTAGTTCTTTTCTTGAATATTTTGCTCCTACTTCCTTGACTTCAAAGCTAAGCCAAAATACCAAAGCCAGTGCCAGCAGCTTTCTTCTTGGCCGGGTTTCAAACAGACCTTGCCAAAGATGCAAGATGCCTGATGGTGATGCATCAGGAAACAAGGTTCACAAGCAGTTGTTTGCCTCTTAATTTCCCTTGACTGTTATATAGACTGCTGCCACTTCTCCTCAGACAGAGGTTGGTGGCAGCAGGGCCAGCCTGGTGCTCTGTTTCACATTCAGCTCACAGAGCCTGTCCCTTTGCAGTGACATCCTCTCAGGTCCTGGCTCCTGTCTTGGCTGGCAGCAGTGACTCCTGTGGAAGAGACTTGCTCAGCGTGCAGGGGCAGAGTGGGTGAAACTCCAGTGAGTGGCACTAGGTGTAGATATTATTTTTGTTTCTTTTAATTCCTCAGTGTCCCCACTTCTGGAGGAAAGTGGACAATTACATCACTGCTGGAAACAGTGTGACTCAGCCCAAGATTGATAGGAGGAACCACACTGCCCAGGAGAAGAAATTGCTCTGCTTATAATCAAAGCTACTAAAACTAGCTGGCCTTTTCATACTGTCTCCGAAAATACAGCCATCACAGTCTGCAGTGGGAAGGGATGAGAAAGGAAAGGTGGCTGAAATAGAAAATGCTGAAAGGTCAAAATAAGGTGTTCACATGGAGGGTACATGACACATTGAGACTGGAGCTCACAGCCATTGGGGGCAGGACACGAAAGCTGAGTGGTGTTTGTTATTCCCTCTCATGCTGGCAGTAATTGTGATGGGAATCATCAGTGACACGGAGCTAAACCTCTCTTCCTGCAGTCTCATTGTGGGCTGTAATCCTACTCTCTGCTTTGAATGCTGCAAAGAGTCAAGGCACACACTGGAGAAGGGCAAGGAGGAAATCCTTACTCTGAGAAGGAAACTCGGAGCACCAAAGCCAGCACTGTCAGTGCAGACTTCATTTTCTTATTTGCAAATACAGCAAAGCTTAGCTTGAAGCTTCTCATGATAACCTGTCTCAATGATGTCTGAATGGCATTTGTGTTATAAAGGCAAATGAAAATTGGGGCAATCATACAAACTCATGGCTAGATATCCCAGGCTCCATCTTCTCCCAGAAACAGACACTTAACATCAGCTCAAGCATGGCCATGATTGTACTTTTCTCCCCTCTGTGCACTGTTGATTATATAGCCTTTGGCTTCCTACTATTTTTCATACTGTCAGTGATTACTATGTAGCCAGCCAGCACCATTTTCCCCCTAAGTATAAAAGCTATTTTTCCCCAAAGATTATAAGCTCAAGAAGTGTCCTAAAAAGAAAACTAACAGTTAACTGTGCAATTGCTGTGCACAGCTCAAGTGGCATTTCCAGTGCCAAGCTAATACTGGATGTTATTAAATGGAGGTGGAGAGGGTGAGAACTTCTTCTGGACTCCTGATGAATGTTCTCTTCAATGCCTCTCTTGTCCTGTGCGTACAATAAAAAACATTAAATCCAGTAAGTGTTAAGACAGCGATTCTTGCAGTGGTATGTTTGTCTATAAAAATTGTCTCTTTGTGACCCAGTCTTGGAAACAGGCCATGGCAGAGCTGTGGGGCAGTGGTGATGGCAGGGGGCTGTGAGCTCTGCCTTCACACTGAGTGTAAATAGGGAGGTGTTGGCAGTGGGGCTGGGGGAGCTCTGTGAGGGGATCCTGGGGCTGCCCCACCCCGAGCACAGCTGAGCCTGAGCTGGGCTAGTTGTCCTCAGGGAGAGAGAAGAGATGAAATATTGCTCAGATGTGTGGAAAGAGAGTGAGCCTCAGCCCTGGGAGCACCTGGGGAGAACAGGATGGGTGGCAGTGGAGGGCAGAGTCCCCAGCAGCCCCTGAGGAGACCATGGCAGAGCAGGGGAAAAGTGTGAAGAGGAAGGAGCAGCAGAGAGGAGCTGGTATGAACTGACCACAGTCCCCCTCACCCTGCACCACTTGGGTTGGGAGGTGGTAGGGAAGTTGGGAATGAAAGAGAGGTTGAGAACCTGGTAAAGGGGAGGAAAGGATTTGTTTTGAAGTATTTTTATTTCTCACTATTTGAATCTTTTTTAACTGGGAATAAATTAAATTAATTTTGCCCAAGTAGAGTCTGTTTCACCTGTGACAGTAGTTGGTAAGTGATCTTCCTGTCTTTATCTCCAACCATGAACTTTCTGATTCCATTTCCTCCTGCTTTCCCCCTGGCTGTGGGAGTCAGGCTGCGCTGCCTTTTCAAAGCCATGTCAAACATTCAGTCAAAGTAGATTGAAAATGTCAAGAGCTACAGATCAACTGGAGCAAGAACCTTTAAATAATTGCACCCTAGACTGGAAAGCAATATTAGTATGGGCTGTGTGGGGAAGGGAATGTGTGAACAGGGAAAAGAATGAAACCAGGAGGAAACAGTTGGGTTTTATTTGTTGTGCCTTCTACTTGTCACATGTGTTACCATGAAAAAATGGGAACAAGCTGTTGCTAAAATGCCATGTAAGTTGCATTCAGCTGTTTTCAAAACCAGCAACCCCTCTTGCCCATGTCTTTGCAAAATTATATACAACATGTTGAGATGAAATAAGAGTGATATGATATTGCTCATGTCAAGATTAATGGTGACTGAAATACCTTCAGTGGAGAGTCGTTCTAGACTGGACATTACACTGCTGCTGTGCTTACATCCATGAGTTCCCACCAGAGGCTGCTGTTGGGAGAGCAGAGGGCAATGCACTTGTCTTGCTTGTGTCCTCCAAGTCTCTCATGACAGCATAGTTACTGTACTTTATGGGAAAACTTTGAAGTGAAAAACTTTACTCTTCTATTTTTCACTTCTGTGTTGCTACCACTGCAGTTTTACGTCTCTTATAAATTATGCACTGTTTGCCCTCTTGAAATTGTCTGGTTTCTGAGTTTTATGCTTTCCAAAATTTTT
Organism: Platyrinchus mystaceus; assembly: GCA_035041135.1. NCBI lineage: Eukaryota > Metazoa > Chordata > Aves > Passeriformes > Tyrannidae > Platyrinchus > Platyrinchus mystaceus. Next base: position 5,519,647 of record JAWWLV010000035.1, read on the forward strand.
TTTTTCTGCACTGCTTTAGGTGACTTTGTATGGTACGTGACTCTGAGTGCTATTTATGGGGATTTGATTTATTGCCTTACTCTCTCAAATCTAGCCAATCTATTTATGTATTTTGTTTTGCTCAGAACCACATTTCCCCCATAAGCTAGTCTGACTTGGCGTTGAAAGTCCTTTCTGAAACAGATCTACCTCATGTTCAGTCTTCAGTACTTTTTAAAAAGAGGAAAGCCAATCCAGCCAAACTGATCTTTCTTACATAATTTTCCCTCTTTTCTCTATTTCAAATAACATTAGAACGCTGCATCATGCTGGTTTCAAGATTTATTTCCCTGAGTTCTAAAATGTATGTTGTACAGCAATAGATCTGCCCAATATCTATACACCAGATGGCCAAGTACTTAGATGGGAAAGATAACTGGTCAAGAAATGTGGGATTTAGCCGCCTACGCGGAGCTGCCTAATGAGGCTGGTTATTACAACACAGGACTTGTTACAAACCAAACCCTTGGCTACCCCAGGTTTTCTGGAATGGTATGAACTCTTAGTTTTAAGCAACTGAATATCCCAGTGAATTGTGTCAGGTTTGCTCAGAACCACATTCAGTAGGTAGAGTTGCAAACGTTGCAAAGGAGAAAGGGACCCCAATACACCCCTTCTCTGCACCTGAAAAGAAAGCATTCCCTGCCAGCAGCCCTGACTGTGTTGCCTGCACTTTCTGCTGCAGGATCTCGTGTCCACAGCTGCAGGAGACTGTGACAGCAGCTTAGAGAGCCTTCATGAAGTCTGGGAAATGGAAAACACAGAGGTAAAACTGAACAATTTTTGTTGCTGTCCTCTGTTTCTGACACAACTGCACTTCAAAGCTGAGCTTTGAGGACATCACCCATGTCTTAAGTGGATGCAATTCCACCGATTTCAACAGAGTTGTTTTCATGCAAAAAAGACTTGAATTTATTTCAGAGATAACACAACCCTTTGAAAGTAAAACTAGTGTCTCTTTTAAAAACATTTTAAAAATACCCACTACACACTTTTATGTCTGCTTCAGAATCAACACTGAGGAGGTGCTTTTAGAGTTCAAGATTAAAGTGGAAGGAGTTATGAGCACTGTGTAAGATAATGAACCTTGGTATAAACCACCTGCCTGAGAGAATATGTGTCTACACGTTAATAAGGCCAGTATGCAGGAACAAGCCATCTTGAGTACTTTGTTTCATTTTTTCTGTGCCTTTTTTTGGGCTCCCTGAATGCTCTGATGAGATCTTATCTACATCCTGGCTGTGTGGGAGTCAATTCTTCCTCCAAATTGTCTGTTGTTACCCTAGCAGGAGGTTTGCCCAGTAGGCTGCAGTAAATTAATGATTAGACAAGGGTTGCATGTAATTTCTGCTTTGAATCACAGGTACGTGGTTTCGCAGTTCTTTGAGATTAGCTTTGTACGAATGTAACAACATAAAATTTAGAGAAGTTCTTGATTTGCAGAGAAAAGAAGATAAGAAACAAGACAGTTATAAGAGCTGGAGAAACATGGCATTTCAATTCTCATGTAACTTCCTCCAGACATCCCGTGAGCACTGCGCCTGCCCTGCCTGCCTTGGTGTTAAGGACAGGGAGCAGCAGGGCAGGCGACAAGGCACAGGGGACCTGAACTCAGAGTGCTGCTGCTGAGGGCAACTTGTTCTGTCTCTCTGCCTCTGTTTCTCCTCTCATCCCGTGTCCAGGTGATAAACTTTGAGACAGAATTGCCTCTTGCTCTGTAAAGACAAAGTGTGTACCTTAGAGGGAGCCTTGACAAAGTTTGAGACTGTGGTTGTGCTGTAGTAGAAAAATAGAGTCGTGCTACAAACCCTGCTGGTTTTAGTGTTCTAGCTTGGCTCAATTTGGGGGCTGCCCTCTCCAAGGAGGACAGAGAAGGAGTGTGTATGAAGTGGCGATGCTAACTCAGAGTGTGGGTTATTCTGAGTATCACTGACTTCTTTTGTGCCTGGCACAAATATATAAATCTTAGTGCCATGTTGTTCTCTGGGCAGTTGTTCATGTAGCAGTTTCATTATCCAGCAGCAGAAGCAGCCTATTGAGCATAGAATTTGTTTCCAAGGAAATTGCTTCCTGGCCTCTAATCAAGTGGATGTTTTTTAATGCTATAATATCAGATTATTCAGTGTTGTTATACGGGCACTCTGCAGTGTTTCTCTATTATTATAACATCAACATTTCATTAAGCTGAATGTTATTATGCAGTTTCAATTATCTTTGTTTCTGCAGACATTTCTAACAACTGCATGTTAAAGCTAAATGTTTAATTTATATGTTTATCTGCTTATATAGAAGAGAGGAAAGCTCCTAGTTCTAGTCCAGCAGTGGAGAGTTGTCCCCCCAAAAATACCAGAAAGGTCACTCTAAAATTTACGTAGAAAATAAATAGAAAAAAATTAGAAAAACTTATTAAAAAAGTAGCAGAACTGCTGATTTACCATGCCTTTGTATTTGAGGATATGTTTGGAAATTCAGGTAAAGCTGATAGTAAACATGGGGACTTGAAAGAGTAGTATAGCCTGATGACTCACAGAATACCTCTGGGCAAAGCAACCTGCTGAAGACATAGAAAAAAGATTGAATAGGTTTTTTAATGATCTAAAAATTACTGTCTGGAGTTTAAATCAGGTAAATTCTTATTGGTATTCAACACAACTACCACAGTCAGACACTGCAGCAATTAGGAGGAGGAAGCAGGCACAGACCATCCACTTTCATATAGTTCTTTTTCATAGACACTTGAGGCTGGTTTCATTGAGACAGCGCCTGTGTTTTAAGGTATATTGTACCTAAATGCTAGATCGGGATAGGGATCAAGGAAGGAACATACGGATTTATTACGTAACTTACCACCCTCTCCTGGTGAGAAGACGGGAGCACAGCAAGTGGAGGGAGAGGATAACGCTGATGATTGGTAACTGGCAGCGACCTCCTGCAGGAAGGGGGTTTGGGAAACAGTTTGTCGTGCAGTTCCATGTACAGTCAGTGGAGAGGCTGCTGGAGACCTGGCTGTGTGGGCTGAGCACGAGGCAGCTCATTATCTCAGCTCACCACTGCCTTTCATGGCAGAATTTGTGCCAGCCACATGGGCAACTTTGTCTGACTTATCCCAAGATAAAACCAAGGAAGAACGGGCTTTGAGGAGGAGGGAGAAATAGCCTGATGGCTATGGCAAGTCAAAGAGGGGCTTTATTCCTGACCTGCTGCCACCATTGCTGTTTGTAACACCTAGAAGAGCATTCTTATGAAAAATTCAAACTAATTTTATAACTGAAAGCAAGCACAGGCTAACTCTGAATTTCCCTTCATCAGTTAATAACCAATTCAGCTTTCTCCTGTTTCTTGACTAGTGCTTAGATACGTATTTCTGGGTATGCTGTGAATCCTTTCCAAATCTCACTCAGCTACAGCCTTTGCCTCCTGTCCAGTGATGTCTCTGTAAGTCTTGCTTGAACTGTCTGCACTGAATGAATGTTTCTGGGAGATAGCCTTGATTTTCATAGTAATTTTTGACTGGGTAGTGTGGGGCATTGTGCTGGGTACCAGGGAGATGAGCCTCTTTAGACATTTAGAATACTTTGCAAAATATCATTTCAACTTATGCTGCTTTGAAATAATGCATGTAGCTTATGTCGTTGTGAACTGTGATAAGATTTCAGATTATTTACTTAGTTTGCAAGCAGATCAATACAGATGGAGGCAGAGACTTCGGTGGTGCTCAGAGGATTTAGGCTCACTGGTTCCATATATTTTTAACTGGATTAATGATTCAAACTGCTTAGCTGGTATTAAAAAACTCAAACACCAGTTGCGTATATTATATCAAATGCTATGATTTTCATAGTGCTTCAATATAAGAAGGACTCTTATGGCTATACTTTGCCTCAGCTCCTATGTATCCATATGACTTCAACTCTGCTTTCAACTGCCATAACACTGTGATTTATGTAGGTTTTTATTCTGAAAATACTAAGTTAAACTTTCACAATAAGGAAGTTAAATCTCAAACAAGTCCTGACAGCTCTATTAATCACATAAAAGCCATGATTTTTGTTATGCATCTTCGCAGAGAGTTTTATGCATAAAGAATTGCCTCTTTTAATCTGAATAGTCTGCACAGAGGAAAAGCAGCTCTGTGAGAATAACAGCCTTGAGACTGCGGTGGAGCTGTGCTGATGGACCAGAGCAGCCAGGCCACTGACAATCAAGGGAAACAGCAATAAGTGATCAGAATATTCACAGGTAATTTACTACAGCACAGGCATGGGCGGAAATGAGATGAGCTGCTAAACAGGCAAACCACTAAAAATTCAAAACTGGTTCTGAAGTCAACTAGACATTGTCATGCAAGAATAAATCTGCTCCTTATCCCTGTACAGATTTCCAAAGACAAAAAGGAAAGGAAAAGTAAAGAATGTGGTGCAATGTTTCTTTGATCTGTGTCTTAAGGGGAGAACTGATTGACACAAGGCCTGCACCCTGTTCCCAGGTTGGTGAAAAGATGTTTGCATAAGTGAAGTGCAGCTGTTGGGTTACCTGCTGTCACCTTCTGCTTCATTTCTCATTAGACAAATATATCCTGTGTAGCAGACAGTGCACAACCTGCAGACACAGCCCATCATATTATGGACAAAGTGACCCATTCGGAGATGTTGCTGAATTTGGCATTATGGGAAAGCCACAGAGCTTGGCTCAAGCTGTGTTAAAATTGTGGATGTTGTTGAGAACTTGTGCACGTTGAAAAACCTCTCTCTTTGCCAGTGTCCCAGGAACTGTAAGGTTAGGAGCAGCCAGGAATAGTTAATGCTGTGACCAATTTCAAGGTTTTCCTGAACTATACAATAAATGCAAGAGCTCTCCTTAGTTTTGGTGACTCATTTGTCCACCCTGTGAACTTTCTTCATTGTAGTTTCTGGAAGGTTAGAATGCCTCCCATGGAAATGGCTCTAGAAAAAAAAAGTGTGCCTGTAGCCCTCTGATTTACACAGCTGGGCAGGACCTCAGTGAACTCCATATCTGAGGATTTTTTCCTTTCCATAAAGAAATTCAGTGTCTTCCTCTTTATAGGATGCTCATGTGCTAAATATATGTAACTATGCCACGGCTTATCTCACGTCATGTTACTAAAAAATCCTATCAGAGAAAGTCTTCCAGGCATGTTATAGCAGCACTGCAGCAATGTTCTGTTAGGCAAGGCGTAACACAAAGCAAAAGAAGCAGAGCAAGGTGAGAGAGGATACAGAGGTGTAATGGAGTTGGGGGTATGGTCACACTGCAGCTTGGGGTCAAAGAGAGAATTAAGAGATTTTGTTTTCTAGAGTTGTCTTTGGTCTACACTGTGTTATCTCCCTAATCAAAAACTACTTCCCATTAACTCCACTTATGCTTTTATATTCTGTTCTTGGGTTTTCCTTCTTGGATGTATACTACAAAAATTCCTGTTTGTACTGGATTTTGGGTGACTTGTCTTCCAGGATATGCTACAGATGCTATTATACTGGGTTCAGGAGAAAAATAAGAATTGAGGGTTTACCTGGCATCAACCTAAACATATTTAGAAGAAATTTTGGCTTTTCCATATACAGCTTTTTGTAGGTAAAGCATTTTGTTTGGTTCACTGATTGGAAAGAGTCTCTACTCATGGTAACTCAGCTACTTTTCATGTTTAAGTCACAATCTGGTGGGAAATAAAACACTGTTTTTTGTACGTTATAGCTCCTTGTCTTTGAGTATAATTGCAATTATGTTCTGTAGTTATAACAAATACCCTGAATGTATTACAAGAAGGCAGGAGGGAAGGAAAAACCTGCTGCATTGCAGTCCAGAGCCTTTCCCAATTCCTAATATAATTTACTGACAATGAATTCTGCGAATTATTCATAAAACAGCAGTGGGACTCATTTAACAACATGACAGGGCTGCATGTAATTAGAACTACTTTAAAGTGGGGTTTTTTTCCCCTATAGATCAATTGTCCCTGCTATAAATGTTGCTAAAACAACACGTAAGTTTTTTTACTGTAAAGTGCAGTGCAGCCATCTGGCTCTTAGTCTGGGTGTACCTGGTGAATGCTCCAGGTGATTCAGTCTCCAGTGGCCTGCTCTGAATATGCTCTGGATGCTCATTCTTCTCCAGACTTAGCAAATGCACATGGCCTTGCAGAGACACACCTGGAGCCTTGTTTAGTCTAAGGGGTGGGCAGGTCACCCATTTCATCCAAAAGAGAGTCAACACTTACAAACTTTTATTTACTCATCCCAGGATGATGGGAATTGTAATTTCACTAAACCAACCAATTTCTCTATGTGCCAAAGTAGAAAGTGTACCTTTCTGGCATGTGCCTAGAAAAATTTTCTCGGCTATCACAAATTACAGCACTTTGGGTTTTACGTGAAATCTTAGTTCTCTGACAGTTTTCCAAGGACTTGGAACCCAATGCCACTGAGGTGGAAACCCTGTACAGTCAGATATGTCTGAAATAACTGGTAAATATCAGTTGCCTTTCTCAAGTCAGCTACTTCATGAAGTCTGTTTAAGGGGAAGAGGAGCTGCTGCTTCATGGCCTTTCTATTGCAGAGTTTGAGTGTGAAATGTTAAAGAGAAGTACAATCACATAAATCTCATCAAATATTCTTCTTTCTAATGTTTGAAATCGTAATTCAAAACTCCCTGAAGTCGAGGGGGATCTTTCTGTTAACTTCAGTGGGGTTTAGATCAAGCTGTGAATGTTTGACTAATGGCTGTTATGTTCCATTTAGATAATCACCTCTTTCTTTCTTCCCTTTTCAGATTGTTCAAGTTTGATTTGCCCACAGCATTATTTTGCATGTCATTTGCTCCTCTCTGCTGCTTCTATGCCAGTGGCCTAACCATAAATGAGACTTACATTAGATATATAATTATGTTTTCTGAGTCTATATTGAACATTTATTCATGTTTACAGAATTAAAAAAAAAACAGGCATGAGTGTATTTGGGTCAGATAGTGCTATACAGACTTAGTAAATCAGTCCTGTTTAGGAGAAATTACAGGTTAAAAGGGTGGACACTGACAGTCTTTTAGGTCCAGTTCAGCATTTCTTTGCTCAATACCCACCTTGTCAAATCTTTGTGAAAGTTAACTACTCAATTACATTATTTTTCAAGATATGGGGAGTAACACTAGTGTATTAGATGGAAGGAGTGTATCTTTCCAACTGAAAGAGGGTAGGTTTAGATTAGACATTAGGAAAAAATCCTTCCCTTTGAGGGTGGTGAAGCCCTGGCACAGGTTGCCCAGAGAAGCTGTGGCTGCTCCATCCCTGGAAGTGCCCAAGGCCAGGTTGGGCGGGGCTTGGAGCAACCTGAGCTAGTGGAAGGTGTCCCTGCCCATGGCAGGGGGTTGGAACAAGGTGGTCTTTAAGGTCTTTTCCAGCCCAAACCATTCCATGATTCTGTGATCCAATTGTAAGCACAGTAGATGTTGAGAGCCAAATTATCAGGTGAGTTTAAACCAGGAGCACAGCATTAACTTCTGCAGGCTGTGGTGATTTGTCTCCTCTGGTGACCAGACCCAGGCAGTCTCCAAAATAGAAAGGGCAATTTAAAAAAGGGATGAGGCTGCCAAAGGACATGTCCCTCATGACTTTTGTTTCATAATTTGTACACAAATGTGCTGCTCCATTGTACATTTAAAATAGTGCTTGGGCCATACAAGACTCAATTTCCATACTCAAGATAGTGGAAAGAGTAAACCACATGGTTAAAAATTCAAAAGTTCCGTTTCTCACACAGTTTTCTCATAAATTAATCATATTTGTTGAAAGTGGAAGAAAAAAACCCAGCAACTCTCATTAGTAGTGCAAGTTTTCAGTTCGTTAAGTCCTTAGAGTAATGCCTAGAGGTTGAAGAAGTCCCTTGTGTTTCTTTGGGATTTCAACAGGTGCTTCCAAAACCCATTTGGAACCTTATGATGTTCCTGGGGACTAAGAAATTAGTACAAAGAGACATTTATAGGGGTTGGATTCTTTCCTGCATCTCAGGTCAGTGCTCCATCCTCTTAGTCATGGCACTTAAGCACAAGCTTTACTAGGCTATTGCTTGTGCATACATTTGAGTGATTCCATGAAGTGGTGCAGATGGGAAGAGAGTGAGTGGAAAAAAGGAAACTACAGCACAGGCAGAAAGAGGGAAGCAGATAAACAGAAATATGGTTGTTTGCAGAAAGAGGCATTGAGAGAGAAGCAGTGCTGTATAAGAGAGATTTGTTAACTGGAAAACATCTTGCAAAAATTCCAAAGAGGTTTTAAACAGGGAGGTTTTTTCCAGAATGGTGGAATCTTTATGAGAGGGGCAGGGAGCTTCTGTGAAGTCCTTTATCTGAAATGCTAATCTCCTCTGGAATAAGAAAATCTTACTTTCTTTCAAGCTGAAATGTCTGAGAAAAATTTTGTGAGAACTTTTCGTGAAGATAGAGTGTGTCCTGTGTTATAGATTAAATAGTGATGCTCGAGATAGCCAAATTATAATTAAAGGATACATTTATTAGCAAACAACAGAAAACAGAACAGTATGGCATGTTAGATGCTCACCGGGGATTTACAAGTCCCACAAACAGAGTATCTCCCTAAATTAAATGTCCCTTGTAGTACTTTACCAAATGTTAAG
>JAWWLV010000035.1:5538219-5550487 GCA_035041135.1 Platyrinchus mystaceus
CTTTGTACAATGTTCTTGTGGCTTTTAGGTCTACTGAACTTGTACAGGACACAATTTCCTTTGAGTCAGGTAGAAACGGGGGAGAGATGAGTGTCTTTTGAAGTGAGGGGCTTTGATTAACCACCTCTTCCTGGGCCCTATAGTGAGGGGCTTTTTGATTAGCCCCCTTCCTGAGCCTTGTTCTGCTTCAACACACAGACATTAAACCCTCTGGCCACATTTCAGAGGGACTGGGTGTGAGGCAGAGCTCGTCCAAAAGCCTCATCTGGCTTGTGCCAAGGTTCTGCCTCGCTCCCCATTCCCAGGAATGCCCAGATACAGCATCTTCCTTCAGTAAGGACAGGGAAAAATGCGAATAATTGGTTCCTTTGGTGCAAATGACTGTGTTTAAATTCACGTTTTGTGCTAGCGAGGAAGGTGGTGAAACCTGGACAAGAAAGAGAGGGGTGACCTGTCTGATGAGTGTGACACTGCCACGGGAAAATGACCTCATCAGGGAACACAGATGTGCCTGATTCCTACACTCATACAAAGGATTAATCCACAGGTTTAAAAATGGAAAGGTACCCAAAAAAAACTCATGGCAGGAATTCTAAACGTAATATTTCTGTGTAAAAAATCACACAGCTAAATTCCAGGTATAAAGTATACATGGGCATTATTTTCCACGCATCTGGCAAAATATTTCCGGAAGGGGCTATAATTAACAGTGTTTGAATTCTGCCAAGGAGCGTTTTTCTGCCTACATTATCATTAAAGTAATTTTTCTCAGGGCTCCACTTCTTAGGAAAAAAACAAACAGTTAAGAAAGGACTAGCCATTGGTGCAGAAAAACAGCAAAGTTCCAATTAAAAGTACTCCAGTGAGCTATAAATCAGTAGAAACCAATTTTCTTGCATTATTTGAGAGCCAGTGGTTTTCCCCATTAATGAAGTGACCAGAACACTCATTCTTTAGTGCTGCTGAGCAGTGTTTTGGATTCCACTGGAGCAAAATTCATCCTGAAAGAAACGTCCTGAAACCAGAGGCTTTGAGCCTCTACTAAACTTGTCCAACCCAGCCTGTAAGTGGCAAACATTTATTATATCCATACCTTGCCAAGGCACTAGATTTTCTTCTACTCTGGTTGAACATATCACAAAAATCCACCCACACAAATTGTACACAAAGCTGTCCTTAGTTTTATAAAACCTTTGGTCCTGAAAACAGGTTTTCTGTAGCTGATGAATGTCAGGATTTACTTAGCATTTGAAAAGGATGACATTTTACATAATTTATTCATTCTTTATTGAAGAAATAAAATTATTTTGATTTAAATATAAAATGAAATTATTAGGAGGTGGAACTTGCATAACCACAAGGTAGAAGGTAACTCCTACAAGAGTTGGGAGATTGCTAATGCTGAGGATTAAAATAGTTGTTAATGTGCATTCTGTAAAAAGGTGTGTTTTAAAATTGTGACTCTTACAGAGAGAAGAACAAATGCAATCTGTTTAGCATTCCTTAGCTTTGAAGAAGAGATGATAGAGAAGCTTTTTCTCCATTTTCTGGAGTAACTTTCACAGAGCGGAAAAATGTTTGGGGAACTCTTTATTCTTTCTGAAGGAAACTATTGAAAACACCAGTGTCAACTGAGCTGTACCTCTGTGACACACTGGTATCTACCTATGCTGATGCAGTTTGGGTTGTGAACTCTTCCTTTTTCTGGCAGAAACTCCTATTGCTGAGTCTTTAACATGGATGTTACTGCTTATAAATGTGTTTAATTGTACTTAATTCTGCTTGTAAAGTCTCTGGGACTGAGGCTGTCTTTGGTACAATGCTTACAAAGCATTATCCACTTTTATGGGCTAATGGTCTAGATGGGAATTTAGACATGATGAGAGGAATATATTCTGGTTCTGGAAGCTGCAAAGCTCCATTAAAAGTAGCGATTGTGATATCTTTGGCCTAGCAACAGCTATGAATGAAAAACAAATTTCATTTATTATTTTTTACCTTAATTTACCTAATATTAAAATATTAATATTAAAATTTGGGATTACTCCAGCTGGAGGAAGTAGGTTTTTATTTTTAGTCTTCAATAGCTTGAAGGTTTAGCTTTTCAAAATTATACTGTCAGAGGAAAAAGAAAAAAAACCCCAAAAACTGGAAAAAACCCCTGTAATTAAGATTTTTCTTCTTTTGTTCTGTGCCAGAAAGGAACAGAGTAAAAATATAGTAACAAAAAGACAAAAAATGAATGGTCTTTACTGAAACAGCATGGAGGCAACTAACACTGCTAAAAACTTTTCAGCTTTAAGGAAGGTCCAATCTTCACAAATATAAATGTTCACCGTCTCTCTTAAAGAAAGGCTGAACTAGGTCAGACCAAATTGCTGTTACAATCATTGACTCACAATTGGATCTAATAAAACATGAAAAATTAAATTCTTTTGCTTCCTCTGTGCATGGTTGAAGCTTTGACAATGCCAGCAGTAGTAGATACTTATGGGAAAAGGGCATAAAAAAATAAAACAAATATTGCTTGTACTTTCCTTGTTATACTCACTCTTGCTTCTGCCAATCAGCAGTATAAGGACATCCTGAGCCAGAGATTGCATCTGCTCTGTTGGCTTTAATAAGCATCCGTGAGCAGCTTCACCTCATCACTTTTGGGGGTCTCCTTTTGAACACTCTTGGTTTTATTCTCTGCAATATCCTGTGACAATTTTCTGTGAAAAGAAACAAGTGAACACAGCACATCTTTAATTTTTAGTAGCTGGTGTAAATACTTATTTCGAAATGACTGTGTTTGCTGCACATTATATCCATCTAAGCTGATAAATCTTCCCTGCTGCATCATATCCCCTTGCTTCTACTGCATCTGCTGTTAGTCCTGTGATTCTTTCTACTAAGATAAAACCACTTTTGGCTTTCCATCCAATAAAATAGATGTGGAACAGGCAACAGGTTGCATGGAGCAACAGCAGTGGTGTCCAGGACCTTTTGGATCAGTGTACCAGTACCTCAGTGTCTTGCTGTGTATTTCTGCACGCTGCACTTTCCAGGCAGAGCACCACCACCTCCACCTTTCCCCCAAAAGGGCTGGAAGCAAAGGTCAGTCTGTACCCAACTCTCTTACAGTGCATCAGACCAGCCTGGACTTCAGCTGATGTATTTGGGATTGTTTGTCAGACTGACCCAAAGAGGACAGTGCACACCGTGGAGCCTTGGAAGAACAGTCTCATACTTAAGGCCCTAGGTTTCTGTTCTCCAGCATCTATTGATTTAAAGTAATCCTTGTGTGCCCAGTCCTTGGATAATCCAGTTCTGCACTTGGGAGGGAGAGAGCAGGAGGAGCAGAGAGCTGATACATGTCACCAGAGTGACTGCTTCACCTACTGTGTTGTGCAGGGCCTGTCTGGTCAGCAGGTGCTGTTTTGGGCAATCAAGCCACCATCACTGCCAAGGCTCTCAAGTTAAAAGTGATGGTCACATAGATATCTCCCACTCATGCTTTCCTTGCAGATTGGCCTTTCTCTTGTTCATAGTCCTGTGTCCGATCCCTTTTCCTCCATGGTGTCTTCCAGGTGCATCGAACTCACAGGTTCACCCATGACACAGCTGAGGGTGACTCTGTCCCAGCCAGGAGGCATCTTCCCCTTGGCTTCTTGCAGCTTTGCTCTGTGATCCCACCTCTCCTTTTGACTTTACCTGGCTCCTCTGCTGTAATGGTTTAAAAACATTCCAGTCAATCTGCAAACTCCCCATGGCTTACTAGACTTGAGATGGTTCACCTTGCACTTTTAGCACTGATTTACTTTGAGAGTCAGCTATGAGAGGGGGTAAATCAGCTCTTCTGGGATAGGCATTGCTCTCTTCTGCAGCTCTGCAGGGTTGCCACAGCATGGAACGAGGTGGTGCCAATGGACAAAATTCACCACTGTACAAAAAGCCTGTACAATAGTTCAAATCCTACCTAAATTCTTGGATCAGGATTTTCAGCTTATGCTTTGTCCTGGTCCTCTGCAAATGGAGAGACTTGCCTTCAAGTTTTTGAGTCAGTTGCTCCAGAAATAAATGCCTTCAGGCAGGTCTCCAAAAGGGGTGCATTTTGCATTATGTAATGAGTTCAGAAGATGCTAAATTGATTTCCAAGAAGATGAGGACAGAATATCAGGAAGATATTTTATTAAAAAAAATAAATTGCTGGGTGGAATGTAGTGCTCAAAGCCTTATCCCCATTTGAACCATTCAAATCTTGCTCTGATTTCATAATGCATTTTTTTTCCCATTGAGTTTGATAGTTACTTGTAATTACAGAGGTATATCAGCATCTGAAATGGGGAACTGGGGAAGAAGCTGAATTAGATTAACTGCGGTTCTTTACTTTGATGTGTTAGCTTCTGTGTTCCTGTGATAGAAACCTTTTGTCTTATCCAGCACAAAATCAATCCAAGTTCTAAATCTCTGCTTTGGACGACTTGGCAAATACATAACGGAACAACTGTCATTTCTTAACTAATCCAAAGCAAAGTGAATTTTCCTATTACTCTTGCATAGTCTTTTCACTGTTGTTGAAACAATAAGCTCACTCTGCCATTGGAATTTTCCTATTTTCTCTGGTTTTTAGTAAAAGATTATAGGTTAGAGAATAGTTTTCCTTATCTGTTTGCTTTGTGTCTTGAGCACTGTCTCTTTTTAATAAAGTGTTGGAGACAGGCAAATAGAATACCTCATAAGAGTCTCTTGCCAGTGATTCACTGAGAAATTAAAAGTTGTCTGTTGTTCACATATATTCCTAGATGACCCTTCTCAAATGCTTTGAAACAGAACCTGAAAGCTTCTTTTCCTAAGCCTGTAAGAGCTTGATGAAGTAGAAATCATACTTTTTTTCTTCCTAAAAAAAAGAGGATGTCTGTTAGAAATTAATTTGTCCCTCTTTAAGGAGAAAAACTGTATGATGTTGATCAGACCCTGGCAAGACACAGGGAGGGATCTGCAGAATTCTCTCTACAGTTCTGCTGGTGCAGCTCATGCCCAAACCACAGTACTCCTGCTGTTTTCACTTTGGTTTTCTTGTGAGATGGGGCTGCCAGTTGTGCTGAACTACAGGGTGAGTTTGTGCTGCTTGTAAACGTCCTCAGGGGACACAGCCACTGCTTCTATTTCTATGCTCTCAAAGTTCCCCAAAGATGAAAAACTTTAACCACTCAGCAGTCTTCCTTGGTGGCAAATTTGCTCTAACATCTCGTGGATCCAGGTCAGAAACATTCAGTCTTTCCTCTACGTTCCCATTTCAGATCATTATTTTTATTTTATTAATCACTGATTAATGCTGAACCTCCATCCAAGTAGCAGCATGGCTACTACAGCAGGAGGATGATGCATGTGGCCCATGGACCAAATAAACAGACCCTGCTCTTTTTGACCTCTTCTGAGGACCAATAACTTTTAGGTGGATGTATATTTGACCAGTGCGTGAAGAAAAAGTCTTTTCCTTCCATACCACCTTTGCATTGCCCCTGCCAAGCCATGCTTGACACTGTCACAGCAAACCTTCTCTCTGACAGGAGATGGATGGCTGGACTGTTATACAGATGTCTGACATTTACCTTAATTCTTCTTCAATGCCATTGCTCCAGCGTGGAAGACTCGAGTTGACCAATATTTGACCAATAATCCTTGATATTTGACCAATAATCCTTCTGGTTTTAGGCACAGGCATGCAATTTTGTGTCTGTTAGCTCTAGTTGTATCCCAGTGTTTTACATAGGAAGCAAATAATTAGCCTATATGAACTGTATCTAATATGAATTTATTTTACTTTAGAAGTTTAAGAGCACTTGGCATTTTCTGCAATGAAAACTCTAAAGAGAAAGACAGTAAGGCATCTTTGTGGCTTCCTGTACTGAGACAGGCCTTGCCATTAATTTTCATCCTTCTCTCACTCCTTACTGAACAACCTTTGCTAGAAGAGACAAAGAGATTCTCTAATAGAAATTGCTAGAATTTAGAAATAGCTCAAGTGAAAATACATAGGAGACATTCACTTCTGTGTCTCAAATATTCAGCAAGAATGTGGGGACTTTGAAAATACTGAGGTGACAGAGTGGCATAAAAGTGCTGTATTGGAAAGGAAAACTGAATTTAGTAAGTGCAACTTCTTAAAATTCTTGATTTATGTTAATTTTTTTTTTTACTTTATTTTTATTCTGGCAGATAAGAACCACAAAGGAAACAAAACAAGATTTCCAAATTAAATTTGGACTTTATATGTATGGAAGGAGCAAATTAAGGAGCTTACTGGCTTCTGCTTTCCTTCCAGACTGTGACAGATTTCTCACTTGATGTGAACAGAACATCTGCTCCCTGTCCAGTATCTCTCTGCATTTAATTTGATTGTGATTCATGTTTTGCAGAGGACTCAAAAGCTTTTGCAATAATAGCATCTTCCTGAATCTGCTGAACTCTGTTTTGGCAGGTATTGTGGGAAGGCAAAATAAAAATATGCTCCATGGCTCGAAGAGTCAGCTGTGTTTGATACCACGGACGCCAGGGCTGGGAGATAAACGAGATAAAGTGATGAGCTGGGGGAAGCAGAGATAATGTCACTCAAATGAGACTAACACTGTGAAAAAGCAGAGTGTAGAAAGGTGTTTGCAGAAGGATAAGAGGTGGATGGGAAGGAAGGTCTTCTGGCAGTTTGGGAATTCTGGGGTGGATACTTATACAGTGGCTGCCCTGGGAACTGCTCATGAGCACAGCAAGAGAACCATTTCTGTTTGAAGTGAGCACAGCAAGAGAACCATTTCTGTTTGAAGTATCTTCTAGATTTTCCCAGTTTTCTTATTACTCATTGTCTGACATTGCCTGAAGTCTCTCCCTGCCATTTTGGTTTTTTATGCCAAGTTCTCTTACATTTTGTGAGCATCAGTTTTTTCCAGTTTGGTCTCGGTGCTCCTGGGGATACCTAACATTTGTCTTATCCATCACGTTGCAGTTGTAAATGCTCATGTGCTGTTATTTCCCTGGATGTTCAACTGAAAGAGATGGAGTGGTTTCATTTCCTGTTTGCTTTCACCTTGACTTCCCTCTGAATGCTCTTGGTAGATGTATTCATTAAGGATGCACTCATGAGCAAATGTAAATAAATGATATGGAAAGAAATATCCATCTTCTGCTTCTAGAGGTCATCACGTTTACATGTTTTGTAGCTGACCTGGCGGGATGTTGAAATAAATCAATTTTCCCCCCCCCAAGTTTCATTCAAATGTGTATTGAAACCCAGATAATCTGTTGGCAGTGTTGTGAAATCAATTAAATAATTATTTTTTAATATTGATATTTTAATGTGCTCTCTTTCTGAAACATTCCTGGAGCCATTAAAAACTTCCCCCCTTTTTGGTTATTCAACAGTGTCTTCAGTTAAGTGTTTTCAAAGCAATGAGAAAAGGCAAAGAAAAGCATTGAGGCTTTTTGTAGAACAAAAACTTTTATTCTTTGTGTCACAATCACACAAATTCACTAAAACAAAATTCATACTGAAAACAGGCAATGAGGGAACCCACACAAAATCACACAAACCAAACTCCTGCCCAGGTGTCCTGTATTACCTTTTAAGGACAACCTTAGGAAGATAATTAGTGTTATTCTAATTACGTGATGAAGACAGTATAAGTGCCTAGATAAAAGAATAATAGAATATTTCTATACAACATAAGCCACTGGAGTAGCTTTTTTGGAGCTCCTGAACTACATTCCTTTGGTCTGATTTGAAAACCATACAATATGAACCTGAATATACAGATAGTACCAGATTTCTGATTTCAGCAGATTTGGCCTGATAGAGACTGTTTCAGCTTTTGGAAACTCTCTTTGTACCTTGATTGTGAACCTCATCTTGCATAAATCACACAACCAAAAGCCCCAGTGGTACAACACAAATTTGTGTGTGGTAGGGAGAAAGGGACCACAGTTAAAGTATATCAGATTTTATTACTAGTATTATTAATTGCTATTAATATCATGTGCTGACCTATTCCAATCCCTGTCCTGCTGCTTACTGATATTATTCAGCATTCTAGAATATCAAAAAATCTGTATCATCTTCAAAAAGGATGGTAATGTTATAAATTGTTTTTTTCTTTATAGTAAAAGACAGCAGGATCATTCAGAGCTCTTCCACACATTATTTTTGCACTGTGTGCACGATGCTTGATTAAAATAGAAGCCTAGTCCATTTATTAAAGGTTTATTCAGCAGAAATATAATGTATAATACAAGCATTCTGCTCCTTTTGACTTGTTTAGCAGAAATGTAGCTGAATAGTGCAGATCAGAGCAAAGATGCACAAAAAGCACTGCACAGTTTAATAATCTTAACTTGCTGAGGCACTTCAGTCTGTGAGGTGTAAATCCAGCTAATGCAAAAACTGACCATTTCCATAACTTTGAGGGTAAAAGCTGCATGGATCTAGTGGAATCAGGCTGGTTCTGGGAGTTATTATAAACTGAAAATTACATAGCAAATCCAAGCCCTCCGACATGTTGATTTTTTTTTATTAATCAACAGAATTAAGCTGAAATTGAATACTGTGAACATTATTTAAAAAATAATATTAGAAAACTTTCAGTTGCAAAGAATGTGCTATATTGTTTTCCTGTGTAGAGGATGCTTTAAGTTGGAAAAATAAATATGAATTCAAAATTGCTTTTTATTCTCAGTTAAAGTTGAGAGATACTTATCATCATCTCTGGAAAATTGTGTGAAAATGATGCCCTCCACATAAAATGTGACTATTTGAATATACAATTCAAACCCAAGGGATACAACTAACATCCCATTGTCTTAGGATTCTAAGTGCCTTTCTCCCTTTTTTTTTTGTAATATTAGGGATAAATTCAATTTCATGTGTTTCATGTTTAAACAAAGCTGCACCTTCTCCATAATTTGGAGGTAAATAGGAACACTTGACTGAAAACAGGTAGCTATGCCTACCCTTTTACTAGAAAGCCATGAGGGCGACTAGAAGTGTCTTCTACCGCCAGTTAATTGACAAAACATGTCTGTGTATTTCCCTTCATGTTTCTTTATTAACTCATCAGTTAATAACTCAGTGATAAAAAATGCTTCTCTGGAATATGGTAGTGCTTAAGGATGGAAGCTGAAGTGACAGATTAATCCCTGTTTTTATGAGTGCTTCAGTTGCAGTTGTCTTCTCTGTGGAAGTTCTCAAATCCTTAGGCAGAGGGAGAGAAAGGCGCAAGCTGACACTAAAAGCACACCCTGGGAGCTCGGTGCCTCTCACCACATTTTCAGTTAGTGTCTGTAGGTGTTAGCAGTGTGTGTGTGGTGTCCCAGGAGCAGCCTCATCCTACATCATTCACAGTAATTTAAGTAGGGAAGAGTCTCTGATGAGAGCAGATGGCATGGGCAGTAATGTCTCTTCTACTCTTCTGGCTTCTTAGCATTTGCCTTGAGTTCGGACCATGGCTGTGGTTCCCAGAAACACAGTCATTAAGGATAAACACAGTCCATTTTCATTAGTGTGGAAAGCAAGAGTGGAAAACTGCTTTCTTCTACTTAGAGTATAACAGAACTAATGCAACAACTCTAAAAGACAAAGGACTTTTTCTTGTTGCTCTTGGAGAAACATTTTGCTCTCAAATGGAGTTCCGCAATTTTTTTCTTACTTATGTAACCTCAGTAAAAGCCATGACAAGATGAAGCTCTTGTGACAGTCCTTCTGTGTTCAACATGCCCAAATAAATGAGGCTGTGGAGGGGGCAGCTCGGACAAGGCAGTATCCCCTCAGCCCTGTAGCCAACAGCAGGCCCTTAATGTGCTCTTGTAACAAACACCAGATCTCTCTCTTACATGATGTTTACTGTCAAAACCATCCAAGTATTTGGAGGGGAGACTGAGCTGGTGTCTTGTCTCAGAACATGATAGTTTTGAGAATCTGTGAGGGCTTTGAAGCCCCACCAAATCTAAATATGTTCTCCTAGTTTATAAAAAACTAGGTGCATTTTCAAGGTCATGTTATTGTTAAATTGTTCCTTTAAAGCTCTGTAATTGTTAGTGTGAAAGACACTTTGATCCAGAAAGACGTAAAAAAGCTCAGGTGTTTTACTGGGGTTGAGAGGGAACTTCATACAAAACATGGGTGAGTTACAGGACATGGGTAACTGCTACATTGCACTAGGAGAGGACTGACTATAGAAAAATGTAGTGTGCAATTTTGTGTTGAGGCAATAAATCCAAGAAATATAATTTTTTATCTCTGAGTTCTGAAACAGTTATCACCAGAAGTTTTTTCTTTTTAGCCAGATGAGATGTAAATTTGTGAAAATCAAGTGAACTGTAGTCCTACTTATCTTGTTAATTCTACTTCTGAATTTTCTTTACTCTTTTTCCCAGTAACAAAAGTAAGTTTACACTAGTCTTTGTGCGTTACAGCTCATTTCTCTCCTGCACATACCTTGTGGGAAGCTCAAAATACAGCAATGGAGAAATAATGAAGGTAAGATGTCAGTTTGCCTGCATACTGAAAATATAATCAGTGCAATTTGTTAGGCTCACCTGCCCTTCACTAGGAAAAACATTGAGAGAGATTCATCCTTACGAGTCCTTAGGTTAATCCTTAGAGTTTGTTTTCTTCCAGAATTCTTTGCTAATAAATACAATTTCCATGCTACGAGTTACACTGCAGTTTGTGATTCCTTGTAACCACCCTATAAAAAGACTGTGTTCTGACACTTCTTATATTTCCAGACCTATTCTTAGATATTCCTAAATGCTGTGGAAGTTGGTAGTGATGCTTCAGAGAGCTGAGTACCAGGTCCTTCCTACCAGCACAAACTTTGGAGGCCTGAATTATGTGTGCTTCACATAAGTCATGTTCACACAAAGTTGGAACATATACCAACAGACATAAACATGGCACACTTGAATGTGACCTTTAAGCTGCTTCTCCAGGTTTTTACCTGCTGCAGAGCTGAGTAAACAAAGGAGAATACTTACACTCAGCAACTTTTTGGAGATAACTTCTATTCTTCTCAAATCCCAATGACATGCATCTCTTTTAGATGAATTAATTTCTGCAGCTTTTATTGTCTGGCCTATTCCTGGCTACAGAATGAAGGTATTGACCTTGACTCAAGAAATCCATAAAGATAGAAGGAATCAATTTAAAAAATAAAGTGCTTGTGAGGGAGGTAAGTTGGCTCTAACACTTTGAACTATGTGGGCTTGCAGATCATTACTGCAATGCTTTCTAACTCTGTTAGCACCTCTGCCTTGCTGACGTTTTCCTGTTGACCTAAATATATAAAAACCCAATTATGTTTCTTGTTATTATGTATTACAAGTTGGTACAATATGGCTGTACAGTGATAAGTCATTAGGTCTGCAGATAAACCGAATTTTTCTTGGCTGATCAAGAAACATAAATCAGTCACAACTTCCTGATCCCTTCTTTTCCATGCATTTTCATCCTCCTTCAAACTGTAGCTTCTGTGTTTTAATATCAGTTCCACTGTAAAAGAATTAAGTAGAAAGGGGAAACTTCAAAAATATGAATTTAAAAATCTAGTTGTTTCTCTCCTTAATTTTAAACTTTATCTTGGAAAATCCCTTCTGCCATGAAGCCACGTGCTCCAAAAGATTAATCAAAGAAATGAAAATAATGACTTTTTTGCAATGGGATTTTAGTGGGTAAATCTTGCCAAAGCACTCTTGAGACTTTGACAAGATTAAAATGTGTGTTTATAGAGCAGTGATGTTAACAAACCAATGTCCTAGTGCTGCATCCAAGGGCTGATGATAGAGTGCTCTGAATTATTTAAAGTATAAGTGTGTAAAGATGCCTTTTCAGACTCCTCACAGACTCAAATTTGATGTTGTTGCTATTGTTGCTGCTCTTCTTCTTCTGTGTTTTTTTTTTTCCCCAATAGATTATTTCAAAGTACATTTATATTAACTGCATAAATCTTGCTGTGCTCCCATGAGCTGTATTTTATGATTGCATTATATTTGCACCGATCTGACCCTTTGAAGTAACTTCCATTGTGGTCCAGTTGGCATCACATCCTGAATGGAGGCTGCAGCACTTGGTAAGGACAAAGCCACAAATGACTCATATCCCTAAGGCAGGGGTCCCCAAACTTTTCAAACCGGGGGCCGGTTTCCTGTCCCTCAGACACTGGGGGGGGCCAGACTATAGTTTGGAAAAAAATGAACGAATTCCTATGCAAACTGCACATATTTTATTAGTAGTAGTGCA
>JAWWLV010000035.1:5550587-5562296 GCA_035041135.1 Platyrinchus mystaceus
GGGGAGGGGGGGCGGGCTGGATAAGGGACTCTAGTGGGCCGGACCCGGCCCGCGGCCCATAGTTTGGGGACCCCTGCCCTAAGGAATGAGAAGGTAGCACAGCACCCACCTAAGGAAGATGCTCCTTGGAGCCTTTTCACAGTTGAAAAAGTCATCGTGTTCTTGCTCATTAGTGTAGGAAGTAGTTCAGATGACTTCAGTGGGACCACTGTGACAGAAAACAGTACTTTAGGGTTGAATTGTGCCCCTCAAAGGTAACCCACAGTTGTCTGTATGCAGGCATTTGTAGTGGTACCACAAGTTACCAGATTGTTGTATTTCTGTTGAATCATGAATTTCAGAGGCAAAAGGAAAAGCTGTGTACAGCAAATGCTGTCCTGATGGCTCATGTTGGATTTTTGCTTGGGCTTCTCAGTAGAAGAGAAACAGGAAACTTATGGTTCTTTTCCCTTCAGGAAGGGCTCCTTCTGTCCAAGTTTTTAATTCTGCCTCTAAGCTACAGGATGGAAAGGCAAATGCACATCTAAACTGGTTAAATCAATGCCTCATGCCATAGGAACATACAGTCAGCTGAAGCAGCCCTCAAGTGACTCCTCCACTGAATCCTTCACTCTTGTTAAGGACTAATGTGAGTAGGTGAAACTTGGGAAGTACTTCAAGTGTTGGCAGGGGTAGACCAACAATAGCCCTTAAGGGAAACTTCTGTAATGATGTCTAAACTCCAGTGCTGGGTAAGTGACAGATTTGGCTTCCCTGAGTGTGGAGGTGTTTTTAGAATGAGATTCAGATGGGCTGTTATTTCAGGATCCACTTGAGCAAAACTTGCAACTGCTAAAGTGATCTTAATGCAAATGAGTCACATTCCTACCTATATTGTAACAACACAGGATGCCCTTCCAATTTGTGACAACTGTGTGCACACAAATAAGGACTGTTGCCATCATAAAGAACTCTCAGCCCAATAACTGATCCATAACCAGGTTATGATGGAAGAGAGGACCCCCATACACCCATGGGTATCACACTGTGCCACATCTATATTTGTCTGTGTCTTTTTCACTCCTTTGGCTCAATCTGTTTTGTGATTAACCAAGTAGCGTCTCATCTGTATGGGAATAATCACAAACACTGTGAAAGGATGAAAGCCATTGTGCTGGTGTCAAAGTGATGGCAAGAAATTTTGGAGTGGTTGCCAGAATTGTAATAACTTCAACCATTTCAAAAGAGCTTAAAGTAGTTGTTAAAAAGAAAGTGCCTCATCATCCTGGGAAATAGAGGCATTCTTGGCCTTCAGTCAGGCATTCTTCAGAGCTAGTGACACATTTATGTGATTATAACGACAAATGACTTTTCTGTCCTGCTCTGTTTGTGTAATAGATGAGGTGTGTGTTTAGGATGCTGTTTAGGATGGAAGGAATAAGGGAAGATGGAATATTTACATTTCAAATATTGGAAACTGTAAAATTTTCTCAATGGAAAAACCCCAAACAAACCCACTAAATGTGAGAAAACCAAATTAGGATTTTAACTTCAAAGGTGTAAGTCTCAGGCAGGACCTTGCATCAGACTTGGGCAAATGTAGCTGTTCGATTTCTTGGCCAACCTGGGGCTTATCACTTCCTGTTGGAGCTGTTATGTGTCTGTTTTCTGCTGATTTTGTCAGTCTATCAAAGGACAGGTGAAGCTCTTCTGAAGCCAGCTGATAGAGGTCCAAAACCTGCCATCAGCTAAACTGGTCCAAATAGTATTTGATCAGATAAAAAAACCCCTGAGAGCAGAATTTGGCCTGTTGTATTTCACAAGTGCAGCACAATGTTACACATACAGATCTCTTGATGTTTTTACTGACTCTGCTGGCAGTGCTAATGAAATTATGAGTTAAAATCACTGCTGGAATTAGTCATCTGGATACATTTCCTTTGCTCTATCTATTTCACAAAAGAGTTTCACATTTTTGAAGTGAGAAGAATAGTTCAATTAAGTGTTTAATAGTCCCAGCTGCCCTCCAAAATTAGTTCAAAGAGTGTAATAGGAAAGAAAAAAAAAGCTGAAATTGAAGGATTCTGCAATATATACTTTTAAATCTTGATTTATGAACTTGGCAGTCAGTGCTTACCAATTAAAAACATAAACTTTTTTTTTTCATCTTCTCCAAATGGCAATAGAGTTGTTACTTAGCTGGTCTGTGTTGTCAGTGTGTGTGCCAAACCCTGGCACTGCCACAGCCAGGGAACTTGCCTTTGCACCTGTCAAGGCCCAATCTGGGAAGTGGTGCATGATAAAGGGTCAAAGTGACAGCCCAAAATTGTTCACACAGCAACCCTTAAGTGCTTGGAGATACTTTTCTTTCATGTTTTAACTGTACAGTTCCAATTGCAAAAGCCTTGCTCTCTGCACCAAACAATTTTCAGCAACAAAGTCAAAGGAATTCTAAGTTTGTCAGTAAACCCTGACATTCAAGGGCTGGATATCCTCAGAGCAAGGCACGTTGAAGAGTTATACCACTGGGAGATTTTCCACTGGATTCATGTTGTAAGAGATGGTTTATTCTTTCAAAGATCAAATGATCTGGAAATACAGATGTCATAATTGGATTTCTATTTCTTTTTATGAAACGTGCCAGCCTGGGTGTGGCCCTGGGCAACCTGTTTTAGTGCCCCTGCTTGAATGGGGGGACACTCCATCCCAGAGGAGCTGGACAACCTCAGCTGCTGTGGGATTCTGTGCATTCAACAGGATTTACACCCCATTTATACATGGCCAGTGGACTGAATAAAATGAATAGTGTGGCATAACTCTATCCTTAAACTACCTATTACAGGTTTACGAGTTAAAATAAATAAATGCAACAGGAAGAATGATTCATCTTCACCCCCCTGAGAAAATGTAATAGCTTACACCAGAGAGATTGTCAGTATAGAATAAACTATTTGCCATATTGGTACCTAGTTCTGAGCACTCATCTTTATTAACTCCCTTGGCAGCAAAGAAACAAATCCTGAAATTTTAAAATGGCACGTTGCTTAGTATCAGAATTAAGCTTCTGTGCCTTTAAGTGGAAATAATTGGTATCATTTTATGATACTCAAAAATTAATAGGAATGGAATCTTTTTGCTCTCAGGAAATTTGTCTTGTTTTTATCATCAGAACAGCGAAAGTTGAGAAAGAATAATCTCCATTGTCAAAAAATATTTCTATATGCATAAGTTAGGAATATAGTGCTAATTAACAGTGGTAAAATTAGATTAATTTTGTACTACTAATGTGCTAGTCATTTTGGTAATATTCAGACAATAGTTCAAGATACATGCTGAGAAGGAATATGTTCTTAAATGCTGCTTATTAAATGAGCCAAATAAATGAAACCATTGTTATATTGCAAGAAATTACTCATGTCAAGGGCATGGAGGAATAATATAATAAAAGGACAAGAAGAGCTGACTGGACTTTTAGATGCCAAAGTAACTTCTATGTGTGAAGTTACAAACTCAGATGGACTTGCTGCACAACCCCTTCAGTCTCAGTTCTGCTCAAGTTTTGATAGAAAAACCTTTTCCAATGTAACTTAAAATGCTGATTTTTCCCTCTTGTTGACAGTAGTATATGATTATGCACAGTTTGTGAGTAATACCTATAGTGACTCCTTGTTGAATGGATTTTTTATACAAGACTTATTCAATATCCTTAGTTCTGCTGGAAGTGGCACAGGCTGTTATGTCATTGTTGTGTCAGTCCCGCTAGCAAAGTGGATCTTTATGGAGTTGAGTTTCATTGAAAAGGGAATGGGTTTTTTTCTGAGTTTTACTAATCAGCACGTATTACTAGGCTTAATATTTCTGTTGCTTCCTACAATTAATTACAGTGTTTATGTAACTCAGTAATTAAATCTGGAGCATCCGACTGTCTTCTGGCACTTAACATTAATTTTGGTTTGGCTAAGTCACTTGAGATTGTACATATGTGATCATATGTATCTTATGTGATCATATTACATGGTGAAGGCCAGAGAGAGAAGTTTATGCCTCTGTGATCTAATTATTTTTAGGTAATCCCTGATGCATTTTTTTCTCTCTTCCCTGTCAGTATCCAAATCCACAACAGAATAGAGATTTGGCTTCTCCACTTCTGCTGGTTCTAGCAGGAAAATTATCCCCAGCGAGTAATAAATATTTCATGTTTGCAATACTTGCTTGCCATTCCACCTTTTTCCTAGAACAGGTGACCACATAATCCATTCTTGCTAAAGGAAGTTCTGTATGTAAAATGTAAAATATAAAATATACAGCGTTGCATACTAAAGAACCATTCAACTCTAACGGAAGTGATGAGAAACTTTATGGAACCACTCTGGACAAATTTGTATTTAGTCTGAATCAGACTCCTGCCTCTGAGAAGGTTGTATTCAACCTGTAGAAATCAGCATTATTGTGGACATGCTTGACAAATGTGGGAGCATGCCTGAGTGCAGCTTTCTGAACACCTTTTATTCACAGATCTCTAGATATATCTAAGGGCTCCACTACTTTTTATTATTATTTTCATAACAGAATACTTTTATTTAATTGTTGCACTGAAACTTAATTTTGTTTCATTATAAAGAGGTATAGTTCAAGATAAGAAACAGCAGGTTGCCAACTTCTCAGAGGGTTTTTTTAAAATTATTTTTATCTACAGAACTTAAAATTACTCCTGTGGTAATTTTCAAATATAGTTAAGGAATAGCTTGTCAAAAATTATTTATTCATCTAATGATAGATGTGAATATCTTTTGGGATTTTACAAAGTGCCTGAGCAAGTTGGAACTAATGAAGTTTAAGCATCTAATATGTTTGGCTTATCTTAAAAATCCTGTGAGATGCTAATATAAAACGTTTTAGACCCAACCACATTTTCAAAAGTGCCTTAGAGACACTTAATTGATTAAATTAGAAATAAACCACCCACCCTACTGGTTAAAACCCTGAATATAAATATGTAGAGAAGTATTGTTGCATTTGAGAAGATTTAAGGTTGGAAAAGAAACAAGGCTTGTAGGGAGAAGTGGTTAATACCACTGAAAACCAGAACACTTTTCCAACCCTTTCCTTATATCTCTGCGGTGTGTCTGACAGCCTGTTTGCCTTTTCCAGTGCTATTAACTAATATTAAAATATATTGCTGCCCTGAGAAAACCTTGCACTTCAACATGAATATCAACGTGTTTGTTATTAAACCAGGAGAGGTGAAAAAGTGTCCCCTACTTTGTACCTAAAGAAAAAGCTCTAAAGCCTGAGAAAACATGAGTTCACCTGGGGATGGTGTGCAGTGACAGTAACAGTACACACCTCTTTAAGAAGTGCCACATCTGCCAAGAACCAACTTTTCAGTTTGAAATAGAGATCAGAAGAGCCTCCAAGTAGCACAGTAGCCAAACCAAACCTCAATTATTATTCTCTAGAGACAGAAACTGCAGCTCTTCACTATTCGTGATAAAAGCAGCCAAAGGCCCTTGGGTTTTATGGGAATGCTATTAGATATCCTCAAGGAACCCTGTGTCTGGAGACGGTTTATCAATCCAAGCAATGCTATGTGCTGTACTTTGCTGCTGGGCTTAAGCTCCTGTGTGTTCAGGCCAAACTGGAATTTGTATTACATAATACTCTGAAATTCCAGGTCAATATTCTCCCAAGTGTGGTTGAGCAGACCAAGGCCAAAGGAATTCCAATTGAGTGCAACTCCACCTTATTCTCATCAAAGCCACAGTGATGGACATGACATCTGAACTCAAGACCATACCAGCTTTTCAGTTTTTGTAAGCCAAATGTGTCTGCTATGACTTTGCATAAAAATCCAAGAGATTGCCTCTGCATAAGGCAGTGAGATGCCTTGATGCTGTAAACCATCTCTTGAGACCCCTGTAGTTCTGCTTTAATCCAGGGGACACAGAGAGTTAGTTCCTGATGAAGATGCCTCATTTGAAGTCCAAAAATTAGGCTGAAGTTACTCATGTTTACTTTCAACTTGAATGGAAATGCAAGAGGCTCATTTGGAGAGTCATGTCCTAAGCTGGCTCTGTAAGAGTATTTTAGGTCTTCTTACAGGAGCTAATAGCTAATTGTATCCTTTGTCTGCATTTGCCACATCTCTTCAGGTTCTCCTCACTCTGGGCAAATCGTCCATTTGTACCTGGTCCATTTGTACCAGGTTTTGAATATTTTGTCTTATAGTCCTGAAGGAGAGTTTACCAGTTATGTCTTTCAATAAATTGCATGTGCTTTGCTATATTTTTGCCTTCTGTTCCTTTGCTTTTGAAGGCTTAGCTGGAGAGTGAGAGCTGCCAAAATTGCAACTGTGCAGTATTTCCTGGCCTGGCAGGTTTCACGTTTCTCCCTTGCTGATAATGCCATGAATTACTGAATGATAATGTGGTTATTGCTTTTTAAGCCTTTCCCACACCTGTCTTTGTTCATCTGCAGAGATTTCATGTTGTCTCTTAAATGACTAAAACTGAAACATTTCCAAAATAGTAGGAGGAAAACATGCCCACAAAACCTCATTTATTTGATACTGGTAAAGTACAGGACAATTAAAAGCAGCATTTATTGGAATTGATCAAAGCCCTTTGCACAGGGAGAAAGAAACACTGTACGTATATGCAGTCCAGAGCTCAGATTAGGCCTGAGTTAGCCTAAAAGCTTCTGTAAGCTCAAAATCTGGTGATTTAGGTATCATGCCCTGTCTCCCACAGGGAAGACTCTTTCAAAACCATATGCTTCAATCCTAGAGTTGAAGCACCAGTGCTCTGTGACATGTATCTGTCTCCTAAGGATATATACTTGGACTCATAAATATTTTCCCAGACATGAATATTTTTTTCCACCTTAGGAACTTAGTGAGAAAAAACATTATGGCTTGTCATTTGAATGCCAAAGTTGCAAGTGGATTTACTATAGGCAGTTATAAATTGAGAAGGAGTTGAGGCCACATCTGTTCTCTGTTGTTCCATTGCTGCATTGGGTGACTAGAAGAAACCACTGATAATAGCAACACACATCTATAAGTCTCCAGAGTGCCTTCTGAGGGAGAAAATGCCTGGTGAGGAGAGCTCTGCACCTCAAAATATATGGTAGTAATTAAATTACTGCTAATTAAGTTTAGTAATCCAAAGGCTCAAACACTAATGAGCTAAAACCGAAAATATTAAAAGAACAGAAATACCTTTCCTGTAACTTTTTATGGTTTCCATCTCATAAGTGCCCAACCTGCACTGAGAATTGCTTACTGTCACATGTTCCATCTCATTTGAATTTGTTATTCTTGGATTTCTTTTCCTTTGGGACAATTTTGTTTGTAGTTGCTGTTTACTTACAGGATTGGAAATAAAAAAAAATTCACTGCCTGTCATAAAACAATTTACCTGGGAGAAAACAATAACACCATTGAGGCAACTGTACAGTTACATTTTTTGGCAAATATGTGCTTTTTACTGATTGCTTTTATTTTTGCAATTCCTCTCTCACAGCCGTTGACAGCCTCTGATTCCCAAGGATAAATTCCCTGTTGCTCCAAAAAAGGCCACATGAGTTAGATTGATAAAAGTCGTTGTATTAGCAGTGGATAATATCATAGAATGGAGACAAATCAACAATCAATAATGGTAACAATGTGTCATTAAAAAAGAATAATTTTAAAATGGCAGCAAATATTATGTATTGCAATTTTTCCTCCAAATCTTGAAACCATGAATCGATTTTAAAAAGCAAGCAACTGAGTTTAGTTTGTACAGGGCATGTTTTAATACTATCTGGGAAGGTAATGTTAGTTTTATTTCTTCACATACTTTAAAAAGCTTCTATTGGTTTTAACTATGCTAGATAGCAATTTTATTCTTCTGGTCTCAATTTTCTGCAAGTTCTACCTCTTGATTTATAATGTGTTACATCAATTGCCCTATTTTTGTAATTTAATAAGTATTCTTTTCTTATTACTTCATGGATTTTTTGTCTCTACAATGAAGCTTTAAAAATGAGTAGGTTTCCTTGATTATTATTTTGTAGCACTTGGAAAAATAAGGGTATTGTAACTTGCTCTCACTCATGCTATTCTGTTAAATTCACATCAACAATCAATCTGCTTTGTAATTGTTTCTGGCTTCCTGGAATTGGTTCTTTAAAAGCACTGGGGTTTAGACTTTATTTTGCTTGCACATAAGAAATGCAGTAGGATGATTGGTTTTACCTCAACTATCACTTTTTTAGCTCTAGGAGGAATTAGTCTTTATCTCTCAAGGTAAAGTGGAATATAGATTATATAGATTTCCTAGCACATTGGATGGAACCCTTTTGATTTAGGAAATTATCTTCTGGACTAGCACCAGTCTTTTAAGATACATTTCATATTGTAGTCTGTGTGTTAATGCAACATTTTTCTCTAGGTAGAAACTATAAATTGATATTAGGAACCCAAGCATCCTTTACTTTTTCTGGTTTTATGGTCTGTAAAAAGTGTCATTTATATCCCATCTCATGCTTTATCTGTTATCATACTGAGCATTTGAGATCACTTTCATATTATTTTTCTGTGAATCAAAGAAAGGTAATTCCATCTTTTTTCACAGTTTTCTCAAATGCAAGGAACACATTTAGGAAATATCTAGTTTCTGCTTATGAAACAGACACAAATTCTATCCCTTCAGTTGCTCTATAATGCAGTATCTGTCTCATATTAGATATTTTTCTATAATGGCTTTTGTACTTGAGGACAAGAAACAATATCTTATATCTAATAAATGTCAGATAGAAGATGTGCCAAATTTTCAGTGGCAAACTGCAGTGAAGCACCACAGCCTAAAAGCTGAAATAGATTGTTTGGAGTCACAGGCTGGCAAGGACTGCTGGATATGTTCTGATCCTTTTCTGCTAACATTTTTGGTGGAAATGAAACTCTTTAGGTTAAACCAGGTACTCAGCTTGCTCGCTCATCAACAGCTTCCTCAGGCTTTTATTTATAACACCCTTGGAATCAGGAAATTTAAACTCTCAAAGCTCTCTCGTTATACCTTGCTGAAACAAAACCTGTACAGACAATAAATATTAGTCAGTTTTTGTGGAGAAAATAAGAATTTACATCCTACCCCCAAATTCACTTTCCTTTGCAACCAAGAAATGGTGCCATCTTCCAATGTTGTAGAAATATTTGAAGCTCAGGAATATGTATTTTTCTTACTAACCTCTCTCCATAGCAGAGCAGCATGGTTTACATATGGGAACACAGTTGGTGCTGTACTCTACTGGCCAGTAAAGAATGGGGGGGGTTGGATTTCAGGGTTGCCAGAAGGATATCTGAGGCCTTTTCGAGTATCTTGTCTGAATAGCATTCCTCCAAGGGTAGCCTTTTCCCTTGTTTCTCTGCACACTGTCATTTAAAAATGCATCCTGCTCTGAAAATAACAGATTTGGGGTTTGCCAATTTGGACAAGGAGTTTTTTTTTTTTTTCTCGGTTGGTGTGGTATTATCACATCCCCACTGCTTTTATCCTTCACAGTAGACATTTTTAAAATGCAACTTAAAAATAAAATCTGGCTGCAGCAAGGGAGGGATTATCACACATTAATTTGATATGCTCGCTCTGAGTGGTTTTATGGCTTTTCACAACAATTTAAAATTTCAGTATTCATAACCCATTTTAGAAATTATCATCAGAGGACATTAGTCTTTCCCGGGAAGGACGGATGATATACATTTTTACAGCTTATTAGGCTCCCAGATTTACCCTGAACACATACACCAAGTCTGCTTGAAATATTGGCCTCCTACACAGCTCCACGTAAATTACTGGGTAGATGGTTCCCCTGGGGTTCCTGTTTTGTACCCTGCAACTATCAAGATTCAGTGTGCCAGTGAGGATCCTAATGATGGCTAAGAGTGCTGAAACTTTTGGTTTTCATGGCAACCACACAATCTGTTGTACAATAACTACTGCTTTGTCACTTGTTTCAAGTGGAGCTTTGAAAACAGTTGGCAGTAGAAAAGCATCTTTTTATGCCTTCTCTCTACTGAGTCTGATGTTCTTGCCTGATGTGTTTTGTTAGCACACAAGATACATGTCTTTCCATGGAGCTGACGTGCAGGGGGTTTTCAGGGATGTTAATGGCTGTGTGATCAGCTTGCTGTTCATGGCACTAAGATAATGAGTTTCCTCCAGGGGAACGCTGACCTGATCCTCAGCTTGGCTCTTCACCTCAGAGGTGTCATCTGAAGCTCATGAAGGTTTCAGTCAGAAGTGAGGAAAGGTGTAATGTCAGCAAAAAAATACCCATTAGCTGCAGAAATCCAATTAAATATCAGCTGGATGGGGCTGAACATAATCAGTTGTGGGGGGATATTACAGAGACAGGAGGCCTTTCACTCCTCTCAGAAGTCTGTTGCCTCTCATGGTTGCTCTGGATCACAGTCCCAGAATGGTGCCAGGGCAGGAGATCTTGATACTGATGGCTAAAAAACACAGTCTGTTATCCCAAATATAGTGTTAATTTGTATAGATCTGTGTAAAATAGCTAACTTTCATCTGCTGTTCTAAATGGCAATAAGATCTGAGCTGCTGCCTGCTAAAAGCCTTGAAAATGACCCAGTGACTTTTAATGGGCTTCAGATCAGACCCAGGATATTAATTTCTGCACCAGTCTTTAGGACATGAAACAAATGCCTGCCTAACTCTTAACAGGAGTGGTTTCAGAAGGGTGATCTACTTCAGGGTGGACCTCAGTATAGTGGATATTTTTCTTGAGAAGTGTGATGAGAAGGGAGTTAGGTCTATTTCCCTTTTCTTTTGTGTGCATAATTATAACAAACTTACCCAAGAGGTGCATTTCTGTGTCTTCCTGAGGCCATAAGAATCTGTAATTGATTAAGAAGAAGCAGTCAGTAGAGCCCCTTTGATCTGGGTGAGGAATCAAAGAGTTTAAAAGCCAGGGAAAGCAGTTAGATCATCTAATCCGACCTTCCGAGTGCCACGTGTACGTTGCATGTCACTGAAACTCATTGTGTAAGACCCAAATTGCAGGCTGTACACTCCAGTGGTACCTAACTCTGGGACCTGCCTTGGAAAGTCTGCCCTTTTGCTTCCTGCACTCGATCTGACACACAAATTCTCTTTTGCTTTGCTAAAATAGACGGTCTAAAGCTTTCAACAGAATGAAGTGATCTGTTCAGAGACAAATTGCAATGTTAAAGTGCATTTGCCTTTCAGCAAACATAATATGCATCAAATAATTTATCTCAGTGAAGGCTAAATAACACTTGACTGTGCTAACCAGGGAGCTGCAAACTTCTGTTGTCTTGAACAACACTTTGTTGCTTTGATTATGTTTTTCTTCATAAAAGAAAACAGTACTGATTAAGGGTTGTTTGGAATTAAAATATTGAGTATTTGAGATGTCAAATACAATGATGAAACAAGAACAATTGGAACATGAAAAGTAATTTTCATTTTCAATATCTAAATTGATTAATTAAGAAAGAATTAGATTGGCATGGACATAACTAAGAAGTGTCAATAGACAACAAGTGTCAACACTGTAATTTGGGCTAGATTTAAGTATATGTGCGTGCTCTCTCAGTAGCTCCTTCATCCATAATTCATAAGTGACACAGACAGGCATTATAAAAATATGAGGATTCCTCCAGTCTCAAGATTTGGGGTTTCATGATGAAACAGTTGAAGCATCTCT
>JAWWLV010000035.1:5562396-5594177 GCA_035041135.1 Platyrinchus mystaceus
ACAGGCATTATAAAAATATGAGGATTCCTCCAGTCTCAAGATTTGGGGTTTCATGATGAAACAGTTGAAGCATCTCTGTGATTCAGGAAGTCAGGCCCCAATCCCCAGTGGAATACATGTACACAGCTGCTGGTCTGGAAAATGCACAGCCGACATGGATGAGACAGGAAAGAAGGGAGGGAGCCAAGAGGTGTTGGGGGATTAAAAGGAGGTCAGAGCAGAGCCAGAAATAGTTGGAGTTCCCATACATTGCTGTCTTTCAAGGCACATGTTGCAGGGTGGGCTAAGTGTAGATCCAGGTGCACATACTCAGTCTGGAGTTCTAGACCTGCCACTGGCTCAAGTATTGCCCCACATTCCTGGTTTATTCTCCCCATGATTGTAGTGTGAATTGGCAAGTGAGGCAATTACTGCCTCTGAAAGTGCTGGGCTGTTGATACTTTTGCTTGTTCTTTACATGATGTTTTGAATAGCTGCTCTAGGAAGAGTCTCTCATGGATGGAATTTCCCTTAACACTGTCACTTGAAAGTTTGAAGTGCTGCTGCAGATATTTTGACAACACCTATCCAAAGGGGCTTTCAGTGCCATTCAGTTCCTTTTGCTGTCTCATCTAAGTGAAAAGAGCCACAGATAGAGCTGTTTAACTGCACTGGTGGCTCTCAGCCCTGGGATTGTGGCTAACCAGGAAGTAGATTTTCCAGCTTACAACAGGAGTGTCTCAGTCACTTTCCCAATAAGTTTCCAGATATTTAGCAAGAGTTGTATTTTCTTTGAAAGTTTTCTTTGGTCTCCCTGTGGGTTGCATCTCTTGCTGTGATCTGAGAGATACTCTGCTCAGTTTTCTCAAAGCATTGACACAAATCCTGGTGGCACTTCCAAAAGCTCTGGCTGGGGAGGAGTTAGACTTCCTTTCTTCTGCTTTACTTGTCTTACTTATCTGCTGTCTCAGGAGAATAGGTACCTGTCTCCAGAGACTGGATTCCCTGTCTCCTGCATATCCATGTCTGTTATTGATTATTGTGTATTTTGTTTTGCATGTGCATTTGCTTTGCATTTGTCTTTCTGGTATAGAGTGGTTACCATCAACATTGACTTTAAATCAATTCCCTGACGTTGACAATGGCTGTAATTGATTTTCAAGAGGCAATTGTCTTTGTTGTGGAAAAAGTCCAGATATAATTCATGTTAAAGTGTACTGAAACCTGTGAGCTAAACCACTGTAAGTCAGTGTTTTAGCAAGATCAACCCTCCAGTTCTAAGTGTATGTCACTGCAAGATGAAAGGTACTTTCACAGGGCTGTCAGGTAGAAAATGAAAGTACAACAATTAATGCTAGAAGTTTGATGTGTTGTGTTGGGTGTACACAGATAGAGTCACATGGGATTAGATACTTCCATGTACAGTGAAATGTCACCCCCTTATAGAACTGAACATCATGTGGGCACTTCAAGAAGGGCAGGGTTTTTTTCCCTCCACTCTGCATTTGCAGGCAGGCTTTGAGGCAGAAACAACAATGTGCACAAAGTGCTGGTACCCGGTGTCATGAAAATCATATATTTTTACAATTTTCTAATACTGAGTCTTTAAACATGATAACACAACATTGGGGACACAGCAAAGACTATTTGAGTGGCTACTGCCATGTGAGATGCTCATAAAACTGGGGCTGGGTTTAATCAAATTCTTACAACAGACCCATGAGTTTCATCAGGAGTTCAGCCCAGCAGCACAGAACTCCTGATCAGATTTGTTTGAAATAAGCATACAGCCAATGTATATCTCAGTCTCTCCTTACCATACATCAGCACAGTTTCCTCATTTGTCACCTGAGTTCCTTGAAAAGATCCCAGCCTTCATCCCCTTTTCATTCAAGCCATAGTTGTACCACACTCATCATTTCAAATGTGTTCTGGTGTTATGATTAGCTCCAAACATAGGGTAAGCAGTGAAAAGCCTTAGAACTCAATAGGTTTATTTGACATTTCCATTATGTTTCAACAAAATGTCATATCCAGACATACCCAGATATTTTCAGTTAGAAATACATTAGTTTTAAAGATGGTTGTAAGTGTGTGCTTTTGTCCAGAAGTAAACTTTAGAATTAATTGCGGAGAGTAATTGTGGAGGAACTTATATATAAAGGTGGTAAAATTTAGAACTTCCCTTAGCTGACTTCTGAGTACAGTGTCCAGAGCAGTTACAAAGTAAAATCGTGCATTGTCCCACTTTTCCTTTGGAATACAAGTTTAAGCTTAATTACCAGCAGAATTAACAGAATTGTCCTCAAGTTTATGCAAAGAAGAAAACAAATCTATAGGATATCTGTCATATAATTCATGACTTTTTACTTCTGTAACTAAAAATGAGGTACCTGCATCACTCTAGAGATTCTGGCGAGCTGCTGATCAAGGAATGTCCATTTATTTTGGAATGTCAAGAGCAGTTTAACCTCAAGATGGTGCTAGATGGTTAAGTTGTCTGTCACAACAGCTATTGTTTATATTTTTTTTTCAGAATGAAAAAGCAGTGGATACATGTAATTGGCTAATAACCAGTAAGAAAGGACAAAGAATTTATAGTAAAGTGCATCAGTTTTATAGATAAATATGTTTATGAACCTGAGCAAGACTTGAATTGATTTGGAAAGATATTAACTACATCAATGTGTCAGAATAAAATAGTGCTTAGGAAGAAACAGAACATAGATAAAAGCCATTGGAACCACAGTGATAGGAGATATACAATATGTAATTTGACAGTTTACGTAGTTATTACAACCAGACAGTCTGGGATTAGTAGGAGTGTCATTCTGGCAAGTTAAAGTAATCAAAACCTGTCAGATAATAGTAAAGAATTAAAGTTCTTGAAGAACTTAAGGAACTTTACTTCTTCTTTCACAATAAATAATGTGTAGAAATTCTTTAATTATTTCAAGTCAAGCTATTTTTATGCTAGAAGGTTATCCAGGGCATGGCTGTAGTATTTAAACTGTAACCCGTTCTTGAATCAGCAGGGAAATGAGCTGCACTGGTATGGCAGTACCTGACAACCTTCTTAGCACAAGGAGCTGTATAGGCGATGTAGCTGCAGAACAGAAAACACAGGCAGTTCTTGAAGCTTTTCCTTGCAGTTGTAGCACCAGGGCTGCCAGATGACCAGAAATTCATCTTACGCTTAAGGGAAAGATTGTTCAAAGGAGCCCATATAATTATTGTTACTATTTATGCTAAAAAATTAGTGCCAGGCTTGTATGAAATGCCTGTGACTCAGTGTGGTGGCCTCTAGAATGGACCTGCTTCCTGTGAAAAACATCTCTTCCCAAAATGAGATGTCGATCTGCTTGAAGATCCTGGTTCCTGGGCACGTCTCCTGTGGCCAGTGGGTGTTGGAAAGCAGGGAAACTCTCTTCCCCCCATAGGGGATTTTTGTAGTTCTGGTTATTTTCTTTTATCTCTTTCAATGCTTGGTTGGGTTTTTGTTTGTTTGGTTGTTTTTTTGTCAACAAGATTTAGCCTTTTAGAAAAGCTGCAAAATGGGAACAATTTATGTGTCAATTTATTTTGCACTAGAAAGGCCTTTCAAAAAGGTGGCTGTTTAATATATATAATCTTATAAATGAATCAGCAAAATAATATGGGCACTTGGGGATGTGCAGTGACAGAAAGCTTTTTATTAAATTTTATTTCATTCTGAATTTTGAATTTTTTTATTCTCTCAGGCATTTGTCTTGATATCTTCCAACGTTTTTAGAATTGTTTAATGCAAGCAATTGCTTCTGAGGTGGCTAAATCACCCAAGATAATAAATACAGAAATGTGCAAAAACTCTGGCATTGAAAAGGGCAGCTTGATCTCCTGAAATAATTGAGAATTTGCCATTATTTCTTTGCAACCTGAAGAAAAAAGGGTTTTACAGTCCTTCTTATTTGTAAATCTGATATTATATAAATTACCACACTGCTGCCTATGTTGCTTAAATATTACTTACTTTATTGCTTCTATAATGCTTTTCTTGGAGAGAAAGAATCATCTAAATGTAAATGTTTGCCTTTATAAAGGAGGGAAATAGAAACTGGACTGTGTGTCCTACCCACAGATTTTTATCAGATACAGATAAAAGTATAAATAGCTTAGGAGACAGTGTCCTCTTAAATGATGATTCTAAGGTTAGTGGGGCTTTTAGAGAATATTTTTCTTGTCTAGACAATTATAAAGAAGCTGGAAGTTGATTTAAGGTTTTATTATAAGGAATATAATTCCACATCACTCATATTTTGTATGTAAGGGGGAAATATTTATGTTAATTTTAGAATGCAATTCATAAGAAAATATTACTCTGGCCATTGCAGCTATCTGAAAATCTATTAAAATTATTTCAAATGAAAAATAGATGTATTTTAGAACAGTGGGAAAATCAACATACTATATTTTTTTTCATTAGGTTAAATTGCAGAGTGACATTCTGGATGACAGAAGGAGAAAGACAGTAATAAAATTCATGCTTATATGGTTCAGGCTTAATCAAGGGGAGAGTTAGGGTAAGAGTGTTTAGCTAAAAGTCATTTTAAGTCACAAGTACATAAGAATAGATGATTAATTACGTTGTCCACTTGGGGCAATGACTGTGCAGGACAAATTGCATTTGAACTTGGTTACAAAAGATTTTAAAATATGAAAACACTGGATGGAAATGAAAAAGAAAATAAAGTTGCTTCCTCTCAAAGCATTATGTATTGACACAGGGAAATGATTAGTAGAGGAATTTAGGAGAAAGTTGTCTATAGATATTGATCCTGACACAGGATCCTTCCAGTAACAGTCTCAGAGGTGCAGCTTGCTGAGATCTGGAGGCTGAGTGTTTGTAGTGACCTCTGCCACACAAAGATCATAGTCAGCATCTGGATCTCCATATGGAGGATAAAAATTTTTGTATTACAAAAAAGCTTTCCAACAACCATTTTGGCAGGGACAATCATAAAAAGAGTATTTGAGCATCTTATTAAACTGTTAATATATTCCCATCAGGAAGTTAAACTAATTAACTCCTCTCTTATGCATACCTTGGTGATATTTTTACATTTCCCAGGGCACATAACCAGTCACAAGAAAGGGAAAATGTCACCTTCCAATAGTCACTCCATTGCAGGCACTGGAGGACACTGTTAAAGCAAAATGTTTTGTGTGCTGTTCAGTTTCTTGATGAGGTAGGACAAAAGATGATGGTCTCACCTGACCACTTTGCTTCAACTTGGTGTGTTTCTCTTCATCTGTTTTTTGGTATTTTTACTTTGTGCTCTTGATACCATAGTCTCCTGTTCTGGTTGTGTTCTCTGATTGCCTGGGGAAAAAATAACAAAAGAGAGAAATAATTATTTTGGCCTTGGGAGATACAGAGCTACTGGAGAGTCCAGCAAAGGACCTCTGAAACGACTGAGGGACTGGAGCAGCTCACATGGGTAAAGGCTGAGAGAGCTGGGACTGCCCAGCCTGGAGAGGAGCAGGCTCAGATTGATCTCATCATGTACAGATATCTGAAGGGAGGATGTAAAGAAAAAGCAGTGAGACTCTTCATTGGTGTTCAGTGACAGGGCAAGAGGCAGTGGGCACAAACTGAAACACAGGAGGCTCTCTCTGAGCATCAGGAAACACTTTAACACTGTGACGGTGACTGGCACAGGTCACTCAGGGAGGTGGTGGAGTCTCCATCCTTGGAGACATCCAGAAGTTACCTGGACACAGTCCTGGGCAGCCTGCTTGAGCTGACCCTGCACGAGCAGGAGGGTTGGACAGGATGGTCTCCAGAGGTCCCTTCCAACCTCAATCATCCTGTCATTTTGTGAGTCTCTGACATTGCTGCTCAGTGTTTCTATGTCATCTGTGACAATGGTGCAGGAATAAAAGACTTGGATCTCTGTAGTGTTGAACTGCACCTACTAACCCAGTTCTCTTTTGTTAAGGTTCAGTTTCTTCAAACTACCTGTGAAAACAAGGCCTAAAAAAAGCATCCTTTGAAAGAACACAGATTTCAGCCTTGAACGTCGGTCAAGTAAACCAGGACATAATTTAGGTGAGTAATGAAGGACAAAACAAGGTACCCCTGTCTGTGTGCAAACAGCCTCTGAAGGCAGCCTCTAACATTTATAGTTTTCCTATTGTGAGGGAGTATATTTTTAAAAAAAATATCATCAATTGTATTGTGGAAACCAACAGTAATGCAGAAGGACAAGGACCATTGTCTGCACTTGCCTAGTGCTTCTAAATGAGATATTTTTAGAGAACTGGAATCTTGTGTGTCATCCAAGGTCATTTTTGTATGTGTTTGTCTGATGCACATAGTGAAGCTACTGTATTAAGTACAATTCAGCATAACATCCCTAATTTAAGATGTAGACAATTAGGAGGGTTTAACCAGGGATAATAGCTGTGAACCTGATTCCTTATTACCAGGATCAGCTATGTTGGAAGAATAAATGGAAGGCATAAATGAAATAATCTGTTGCTGGGCAGTTGAAGAACACACTAAATCACCTGGCTAACCAAGAATGAAGATTATGTTTTTGAACTGACAGAAAAAATCATGGTTAAGGTCACTCTGGATTTATTGCCCCAGGGAACATTATAATAAACTGGTTTGCCTTTATATTAACTAAAAGAAGCCTCAGTCTTCAGCCAATTCTCTGTTGAGGCCACATATATTTGTACTAGAATTAATTAGATGACAATGTTATCTGATCAAATTGATGGAAATATATTGAACTGCATGAACTATGTGTTTTCAAAAGAGGCAGTGAAGATTTTGGCAGCACTTCCTTGATTGGCTTTTAGGAAATTCCACAGTTGGAGAACTTTGTGTTCCAAAGCCAGGTTAAGCACAGAGCGGAGGGGTTTTATTTTTTTAATTTATTTTACAGAGCAGATTTTTTGAGAGGAAAGAAATTAAATATAATGTTCCACCTTCTATTTAGAAATGTCTAGGCTATCTAATGGATATCAAATGCAAGGAAGTATAACATAAATTTCCTGAAAAAAATGAAACATTCTGAAAATATTTAAAATTTACTCAAATGTTTATACTTTAAAAAAATCACTTTCATCAAAATCCATATTTAAATGAAATTTCAATTCCTGTGAAGACCCCATTGTTACTGAGAAAATCAGGTGAAAACATGCTGTAAGTTCTATTCAAGACTGTATGTCCCCTTCAGTATTATCTTCCTGTGGGTCTCAGCCACTTTGGAAAACCAAGGTCCAGATTTATCCCACGTGACTTTAACAGCTTCCCTGATGGGGAAGGAGTCTCTTTGCTGGTATGGCCAGTGCAGAAAGATGAACAGCTCCAGGGAGGCTGCATCCCACGTGGAAATGCCTTTTCTCTCCATTGTAACACTGCCAAGGTAGTTGAGCCTCCAGTGCTTAGAAAACACATAAACCCCTGGTAGTCAGATAACAGAGTGAAGGGCCTGTAGTTTATTCCTGCTGGTAACCCTAACACAAACTATTAAAAGCCTTGGCCATTATAAATAAAGCCATTTTTGTGAAGCATAAAAGGATCTTCTCCAAGCCAGGTAATGCTCTGGTGTGACTCAGGAGGCCACTTCCAGTGCAATTCAAGCCGGTCAGTTAATTTACACCATAAAATTGTATCTTAAAAATTAAATTGAAAGCTGCTGTTTCAGCCTCTCTGGACAGCCATAGAAACAACACAGAAGAAAAGAATTTCATACCAAAATCTTATTTTCTGTCAGCAAATGCATTCAGGATTTCAGTTGAATAATTCCAGGCAGATTGAAGAGCTTCATGGATGTTTTAAATTTATATATATTGCCCACAGATTTTCACCTCAGTGAATTTGAGTGTGTAATAACCTGTGATGAAGCATGCAGGCCTATCAGTGTCCCTGGAGAG
Organism: Platyrinchus mystaceus; assembly: GCA_035041135.1. Taxonomy (NCBI): domain Eukaryota; kingdom Metazoa; phylum Chordata; class Aves; order Passeriformes; family Tyrannidae; genus Platyrinchus; species Platyrinchus mystaceus. Next base: position 5,570,302 of record JAWWLV010000035.1, read on the forward strand.
GACTCTGAAGCCATTTTATATCCTGGACTGAGCAGGGTCTATTAAAAGGAGATCCTGCTAAGCCAAGTCCCTAGGAGTTAAATTCCCAGCCAGGGTTTGAAGCTATTCAGTGTCTTACTAATAACAGAAACATCATTATCTGCAGCCAAACTAATTTACATTCTGTATTTTGAAAGAAGACAATTGGGATTAGTTAAGGGAGAGGACGGTTCTTCCTCCCAGCCAAAGGGGTGAGCACTGGAGTAACGAGGTTTTACCCTAGAGACTTCTTGATTCCTTGTTCTCATGTTTATTGATTGTCAGCCTACATGGATGACATGCAGTAACAGATCTGAACTTGAAAAAACTCTCTTCTTGAGTGTTTTGACAGCCTTAGATGTCTCTTGTTTAGATTTTAATAATTTAATAGCAGTAGTTGTAAAATCAGTATACTGGAATTTGTGTGTTTTACTACTGGACACTGAAGTGGTAGTGTGGTCACACTGCATTTGATGCAGATGTTAAACAGTGACAGTCCCAGTCTCTACCCCTGAGAAAGGCCACCTGTTGCCTCTTTCCACGTGGATGTTGAGCTGTTGATCGCAATTCTTTGGGTGCAATTCCCTATCCACTGAGTGTTCCATCTGCCAAATCCGTGTTTCTCCAGTTTAGAGACAAGTATTTCAAATATCATCCACAGTGAGCTAATATTGCTGAATAGATTTCAAATACCAGCCAGCCTTGCTATTCACACCTGAGTGGTTTAAAATATCAGCACTTACAGAGGCCTCGTAAATTAGCAGCACGTTACATCTTTTCATTACAGATGAGGCAATGTCATCCAAGGAAGTTGATGACTCAGGCATCAGGAAATGGTCTTCCAGGTAGCAAGTGTTCAGCAGATCAGTGTTCCATTTATAGCACAAAAGTTGATCTAAAATGTCGCCACTGCTCTGGAGAAAACAAAGCACTGCATCCATACATAGCTGGAGGTTTTGTCAGTGAGAAAAGAGTTTCCCTTACTGGCTCAGGGAATTAAAATTCCTTCTCATCAATTACAATACTCTAGCAGCTCTATGGCTTTGTGTAATAATATATGGTAATTTTCTCCTAAAGGGTATTGGTAGTCAGGACTAGAATCGTGGTGGTTTTTTGGATGTTTCAAGGCACACAACAAGTCTCAGTAATTCTTGCTGCCTCTCTGTGATGATAGTCCTGTTTAACCATGTCAGGAACACATACATTGAGATAAAGAGAGGGAAAAGAATTAGTCCAGGGTTCCCTCCATGGCAAACAGACTGGAGTAGAGTACCTCAGTTCTCAGTCTGCTGACCTGATTATGAGATCTGTGATCCTACAGCGTGCTCGGATGATACTCTTTTATGTTAAGCTTTACACCAAAGTGTCTTATGTAAATTCTGTGATATTTCTACGATGTGCACCTAGAATGTAGGGACTGACTGTTTCACATGGGAGACTGGAATAGTGTGAAGTAGCCTGAAACAAAGCCAAAGGAGTAGATATCAGAATGTTTTCACAAATTTAAGCTTTCTCTGTCCCATTCACTGATTTTTACCTTCCTAGGAGCAAATTTGAGGTAAGTTCTGGATGGAAATATATATTTGCACTCTTTTGTGTAGTCAACCACAATTGTTACGATGGTGGGGAAGCGTTGTCTGGTTTACGCTTCCTTTGCTAAAGCAACATCTTGATAGTTACATTTAGTGTCCACTTTCACTTAGTTTTACTTCACTACAAGTGCATTTCTGGATGTGGTGACAATAAGCTTTTCAGCTGGAATGGAGGGAGAAGAGAGAGGAGCTTTGCTTTTTGTTAGGCAGGGTCATAATTTCTTAAGTCTCTAGAGCTGCTATCCCTAGTTTGGGCCAGGAGCACTCAGGACTCAAAGTGGGTCAGCAGGATAGCTCATCCAACCTGCCTAAGAACTGTGTTTGCACAAGGAGATTACTTAATGGCCAAGCTTCAGTCTTTCCAGGACACCTAATAGGTGCCCTGGCAACATGGACTGCCTGGGCAGAAAGGAAATGTCTGGCCCTAGGCCCTTGGATTTCATTTCCCCAAAATGTTCCCAAAATATCACATAGACAGTATTGTCCAGCCTGAGTTCTTTGCTCAGATGTTTTTAAACAGTCTTCACCTCACATTGTCTTCAGTGTCCAGGAGCATTCAGAGCTTCAAAACCTGTATGGATAGACTTTAAAAAAAAGGAGAGGAAAAGAGGGGAATGCATTAGTCAGAGTTTAACAGTTGCTTTCCAGGAAAATGTCATGTTTTTGCAAGCTTGAAAGTTTTCCCTGGATACTGAGTCATTTCTGCACAGAGTTATTCTGGGCTGTCGGTCCATGATACAGAGTTGTATTCTCCACATGGTTGCATAACAGAAATAAGTTATGACTAGTTCATTCAGCATCTTGTGGATCATTTGGGAAAGTATGTGACAATAGCCACAGGTCAGGACAGTTGAGAGTCAGGTTACATTATTACAACTTGCCAGAAACCAGACCGGAGGGCAACATTTAGTATGGCAAAGCCCATTCTGGAGAGCTTTTAATCACACTTTCCTGTACCTTATGTGCCTTCTATTCTCACCTTTATGGAACATGGAAAGGAAATTGTTCTAGACAAGTTAAAATCAAAGACTTGAACTGTAAATAATCCTTTTGTTGATTGGGAAGAGTGGTTTAGTTATGGTGATATTATTGCACTTGGAGAGGCAAAGCAGCCTGATATCCTCCAGTGAACGTAAATCTGATTGGGGCTCTATATTTTTATGCTTGAGTCAGAGAGGGAGAATCTTCTGTATAATTTATAGAAAGTGACCTTGAAAGGAAAAAAAAAATAAATTCTTAGGGTTCACAGGCTTGCGTGAGAACAGAAATGAAGCCCCTGCCAAACCCTTCTTCTTTCATACATCATCGACCCACCTTTGCTCTCCCAGATTCCCCCATCTCTGAAGGAAGCCTCTGGATTTGTGACAGTAGAGGTTGTCTTTGAAATATGCCTTTCTTTTTCTCTCCTCCCTGTCACTATGTGTTGTCCAGCCTTCAGTCAAGAGAACTGGTTTTAATTCAGTACCAGCATCTGATTTGTGCTAGAGTGGGCCAGTTTTCTTCACTCTTTTCTGTTTGCTGGGCATCTCAAAGGCTGAAGGACCTTGCCATTCACTCTCTCTGAACTGACACAGTCCTTTTGTGTTCCACCCTAAAATATATAAGAACTTGTTGTGTGGAAGATGCTCATCTTGTGAACTGGTGAATACTACACGCAGAAAGCAAAAAAGTGAGAATTACTGGAAAACTTACTTTAAAATTGCATTTTTTGTACTGTAATTTTCAAATCAAATGATAAAATCTTGGTTAGTGAAACATCCCTCCCCTTTCCCTTATTTTCTGAGCAACAAAATGTTGAAGTAGGTTTCTCAATGGAAACCTGTGAAAAGAAACTGGATTAGATTGATCACATATTGAAAGTCAGTAACATCTTGATTAAAATGTGTTTTTTGCTCTTTAAATACTTTAAATTGCACCCTCTCTTAGAAGATAGATGATGGTCAAACTATGTGTCCTGTGTACACTGTAACAATGAAATTTTAGTGTGCTTATGTAGGTCTTGATAATTATCTTAGTGGTCTTGACTAAGTGGCAGAGCTCACTCAATAATACAGTTCCCTGGTCAAAAATAGATTAGAAATTACTTTCTCACTGTTTGTGAGTGAAAGCTTTTCTGCAGACTCACTGCACATGACTGCATGGCAAAGGGCACCCCAAGATTTCCCAAATCAGGCATCTGACTAGCTGCACTCTGTTTGTGTTATTCCACATAAAAGTACCTCAAGGAACAGAGTGGTGTCCTTCCTGCTGCCTTTGGAAAATAACATTCAGAGAGTGATGGTTTGGTACCAATTCCTTGCACTCTGGACTTTTTCTGTACTGGGAATGGCCCGTGGAAAGCAACCCATCAAGGGGGATTTATGAGGAGGCTGAAGGGAAGGTAACTCTGCCCTTCAGTATATGATATATTCATCGTGGGTCTTGTGATAAGAAAGCAGCTGTGCTCACATGCATTATATAATAAAACTGTTCTGGCATCTGTAGTCAGATGATTTCAATCACGTCCAAATTTCCCTTTGTCCTGCAGTTAGAATGGAGTTGGTATTTTGCTTTACAGAGATTTAAAGCAGCCAGGCAGGCCTCTTTCAAAAAGGTGTTGATATCCATTGAGTCTATTTGACATCATGGAAATGTTATGTAAGATCCTTTATGTGATGGAGAATCTAGCCCTCCTATGGTAGTGTAGAAAAAACAGCTAAAATATGGTAATTAAATATTAAAAAATAACAATAAAAAGAAAAAATAATTAGGAAAGTTTATTTGGCTTTTAGAATTGCCAAAGTGTTAATATAAGCTGCACCTGTTCTATCCAACATGATCTGAAAATCTCCTGAAACATTCTTTTTGAAAAGAGTGGCTGTTTGTAAAAATCCACTAGTATACAGTAAAATACCTTTGAAAGCCTATCTGCAGAGCAATATCTTACAGTTTAGTTTGTTGTTTCAAGCTGTTTTGACATAAACTAGAACAGCCTCCAGTTACTATGACTCTTGTTTTATAAAGTATTTTGGTAGAATACGATTTTTTAACTGTTGAATGTAGATGGGCCTGGAAAAGATGTGCCAAGGGGGATCACATCAGGGCACCAACATTACTGCCTAAGCACCTTTCTAGCTTGGGCCACCTGTGGTGATGGGATGAGGGAAGCCAGAAGAGGAGAGCTTGGGGTTGCTTGGTCTGTTCAGCCTGGAGGAGACTGAGGGGAGACTTCATCAGGGGCTGCAGCTTCCTCACGAGGGAAGTGGAGGGACAGGCACTGGTCTCTGCTCTGTGGGGACCAGTGACAGGACCTGAGGGAATGGCTGGAGTTGTGTCAGGGGAGGTTTAGGTTGAATAAAAGGCTTTTCACCCAGAGGTTGGTTGGGCACTGGAACAGGCTCCTCCCCAGGACAGTGGTCACAGCACCGACCCTGACAGAGGTCAAGAAGTGTTCAGATGATACTCTCAGGCACCGGGTGGGATTCCTGGGGCTGTCCTGTGCAGGGCCAGGAGCTGGACTCAAGGATCCTTGTGAGTCCCTTCCAACTCAGGATATTCTATGATTCTGTCATTCTGAGCTGAGTGTGCAACAGTCTATGCAGTGTCCTGGGCTGCATTTGCACTGGCCATTTCTACATCATCACTACATGGTCATGGCAAGACTTCAGGTACTTAGAGAAAAAAGAGTTTGATTCACTCAGAGAGTGGAACAGTGATTTATGGGAAAGTGCTAAAAAAATAAGAGAAGTGTGATGTGAAGGCAGAGGGAATATTTTTCATTAGAGGAATGGAAATTGGGAAATGTGGAAAAGCCTTTGACAGTCCCATTATCAGGTTTCTGAATTTCCCAGCTGTTTTAACTGCTGTGCTATAAAATATAACTCCTCTCTGACATCTTGCTTTTATAAGTTGAAGCTTGTACCATGGCTGTAACAGCAGTGTTACCACTACAGCTCCGAGTGAAATACATCTGTGGCACGAGCTGAACAGGTCTAAGAGCAAACAGATCAATCTTCAAATGTGGGAATGCTAAGGAATAACACAGAGCTGTGGTTTTATCACAAGCACTTTACATGTGTCAGTGCTTGCTTTGGCTGTGAATGGAGCAAATCTAGCATGAAAGAGTGTGTTTCATTACCTGTTGGAAAATGCCACATGTGTTTAAGCAGCGGGAAGGATTTTATTTTGAATGAACATTGGTGTTAGGTAGTATTTGCCCTCTTGTAACATTGTCTGATCCAAAGGTCTGGTGAAATGATCTTCCCTGCCAGTTTCCCTCAGAAAATGTCTGTCTTGAGGCGGGCAGAGGGCCAGAACGTTTAAAGACAATGGGATGTCTTTTCCAGGGCTTTCCTTGCAGCCCTGCTACCTCTCCATCTGATTTTCTTTACAGATTTGGAGGAAAACCCTCTTCACTTTACCTCTGCACTCTAATGTGAAAGTATAAATTTCCTTTGCCTTTATTTGCAGCGGCGAAATACTGTTTTCTTTATTAAAAGCTTGTCCTTTCACTATGCTGAGGGTGTCTCCATTTGTGAGATAGCCTTTCACGTGTGGTGTATTGATTGCAGTATCTTAACAAATGAAGCATTGTTGTTAAATGTCTGTTTTTCTTAAGGTCAAAATACTTCAATTGTGAGGCAAGGCATCTGCCAATGATTTCCTCACTGATTTGCCCCATATATACTGAGCTTTTTTCCCTGACTAATCTACCTATTCAGTGAATTGAAAAAAATTAATGGAAGCCCTATGCCAAGTGTTCAGTCAAACGCACTTGGTTGCAAATATTTTGGCAGAGTGTAGAGGAGGGAGTGTTGTAATATCTGTAAAAAATTATATCAAATGTCACTTTCCTTCTGTGAAGCTTCACATAGAATAGATGCTCTTCACAGCAACAGTTAAAAGCCCTTGTTCCTGTGCAGTGGACCACTGCAAGTATAAATAGTCCCAGCCAGCAGTTTTGTGCGTGGGAAACTGTTCCTTTTCTAAAGCTTAGGAGTGCACAGCAGCTCACTTTTCAGCCTGCTCTAGTGTTAGCAGCAGGACATTGGGAAAATCCTTTCACAAGATGAGAAACAAGAAAACTGGTGAGAGCTCAGAGAGGGTCCTGAATGAGTTTGGGTCCTGAATGAGCTTGCAGCTCTCTTGGCCATCTGTGTGAAGGCAAGGTGAGCCCTTCTGCCTGGAGCAGGGAGCTGTCTCTGCCACAAATGTTGCCTTTTTGGACAGGCAGTGCCTGGGCATCTGAAATTGTGTTTAAGCATCTCTTCCCACAAACTGGCTGCTCTGTTCCTCAGCACAATTAGGAAATGGCAAGAAAGTCCCCAGTGAGATGTATTTCACAGCAGTAAAGCCAAGAAATGTTGTTCTCCTATATTTTACCAAGAGATCACTCTGTCTACTGAGAGACCTTTACAGGCTGGATTGATGGGCTGAGGACAACTGCATGAGGTCCAAGAGGGTGAAGTGCTGGGTCCTGCACTTGAATGACAACAGCCCCATGAAGCACCACAGGCTGGGGGAAGAGTGGCTTGAGAGTTGCTCAGCAGAAAGGGATCTGGGGGTACTGACTGACAGCAGCTGAACATGAGCCAGCGAGTGCCCATGTGGGCAAGAAGGCCAATGGCATCCTGGGCTGTATCAGAAATAGTGTGGCCAGCAGGACTAAGGAAGATGTTGTCCCTCTGTACTCGGCACTGGTGAGGTCAGACCTCGAGCCTTGTGTCCAATTTTGAGAGCTTCACTTCAAGAAAGACATTGAGGTGCTGGAGCACGTCCAGAGAAAGGCAACAGAGCTGGGGAAAGGTCTGAAAAACTTGCCTTATGAGAAGCAGCTGAGGGAGCTGAGGTAGTTTAGGTTGGAGAAAAGGAGGCTTGTGGGGGACATCATTGCTCTCTGCAACTCCCTGAAAGAAGATTGGAGCCAGATGGGGGTCAAGCTCCTCTGCCATGTCTCAAGTGAAAAGACAAAAGGAAATGGCCTTAAGTTTCACCAGGGGAGGTTCAGATTAGATATTTGAATTTTTTTTTTAACTGAAAGAATGGTCAGGAATTGGAATAAGTTGCCCAGAGAGGTGGTGGAGTCACTGTCTCTGGAAGTGTGCAAGAGGCGTCTGGTTGTGTGGGGATATGGTTTAAGGGTGATTATGGTGTTGGTGCTGGGTTGATGGTTGGACTAGATGATCTTGAAGGTCTCTTCCAACCTTGATGATTCAATGGTGTATCCAGAGAATAAAAGAAATATAACTTTTGCCCCATACTTCTTTAGTCTTCTGTTTTGTTTACAAGTGAGCGTGATTTACAGATGAATGAATAAGGGACAATAGTATTTCCCAAAGAGTTTAGGCATAAACCCATAAAATTTAACAAATAAATAGTTCACTGAAGATACCTGTGAATTATTTAGCCAGCTCTATATTCTGAACACAGTCTGATGCAAAACTCAGGGGAGTCAGTACCTTCCTAAAGACATCAGCATATTTTTTATCAGGCTTTACAAGGAAAAAGAAAATTGACAAATAATTTATCTGAAAGAGGTTCCATAAAATCTTGACGGGTTGTTCTCATTTTGTGATATGTACAAATTGCATTCAACTAGTGCCAAACACGTTTCGGAAAGAGTATTGACTGTTCGAAGACAGTTTGTAAACAGAAAATTTTAGCCTTTCCACCCACTTGTTGTGTGGGTGTAACTTTTGGGCAAATCACATTTTGGAGAAAGCCAATGTTTTTAAGGGGTAAGAAACTAAAACTAAATGTATTATATTAAATGTGATTAAAAATAATTTTTAACAAGAAAAGGGAACTCAAAAAGCTTGACATTCTTTTTGGTTCTTGAGGAGACTGATTCATTGAATTTTGTAATTAATAGCAATAAAACACACCTTGTTGAAAGAATTTCTACTTTTTTTTGGTAAGATTACAAGTTTGATACAACAGAAAAGGTGACATATGAATGCATTTGTCTTATGGGTTTAAAAGTAGACAAACACAAGTTAAAATATACAATAAAACATCTTCAAAAGTGTGTATTTTTCAACTGTAGCCCTGCAGTTCAAGGACAAATGAATTAACAGCAATCCCATGACCTTTTCTTCATGAAAATGTCTGACTGGCTGATCACAAGGTCTTGTGCAAGGTCTAATTTATGAGTCTGATGGCAAAAATCAAGAATTCCTAACATTTGTCATTTCATTGGCGATGTAATTTTGAATGCTTCTTTCCTGAGAGCCTTCTGTGTAATGACTGAGCAATCACTGATGGAGTTCAGATTTTAGAGTTGCTCTAAGATTTTTGGTTGCCTCACCTAAAAAAGGCTTTTTGCCTTTGTGCTAATGAGAATTTATTTCAAGAGCTTGAACAGCTCATTTATTTTGCTAGGTGAGAGGACATGTTTTTAGTATTTTAAGGAAAACTGAACCAGACTCTCAGCTGATGCACCAACAGAACAGGTTAATTTCACTTGTGCCAGTGGAACTGTGATGTTCTCTATTGATCAACCCCAAGTGTATGTGCTTTTTGTGAAATGTTGTTCACAAAGGTGTTCTGAACTGTATTCTCTCACATCAATTAGCCTGTTTACAAGAGCTGGTAATTGCATTTGTCCGTGGAAACTTATGGATCAGAGCACAATTTCAGGCAATTAAGTTCTGTTTTTGAAACTCACTGAATTATACAACCTGAAGTTCCTTTCTCTTCTGATTTTGATGGATTGATTTATCATACTTTAATCTTAAAGTAAAACTGTATGTGTAATATAGTCATACTTACAACTCTTCTAGTTGTGTCATGGCTACTTATTTAATTCTTAAGTATTCATTCTGATAAGTCAGGATGTGTAATGTTTAGTTGAGATGAATGATTAGATGTTACATGTACAGCTTGCTATCAATTTTAAAGTTAAGTAGAAAATATAGGATTTTAGAATTTAAGTTTTACAATTTGAAAAGTTGTTCTGTTTTAGTTCTGTTTTTGTTCTCTTCAGGGACTCAGCTGTATACACGTCACTGTTTGATAGCAGTTCGGGACCTTGCAGCTTGGCTTCTCATCACAGGAATTACCATGCTGGGGCTCTGGCTCAACCCTCCATGCTGACCAGTACAACTGGGCAGGTATGTTCAAATGCTGATGCATCTGGTGCCCCAGAATATGATGGGAAAAAACCCTAGATCTTCCTAAGGCAACAAGTCATGTTTCATGTGTCCAAGATCAAACCAGAAGTCCTTGAACAGCTATAAAGGCGACAGCTTTTACACATCATTGAATAACTCAAGGACTGGATAGGAAATGTTAATGTTCCTGGGAGTTTGGCATGAAAAAGAGGAGGAAATATTTTGACAATGCAGTTTTTTTGCCACTGACTTGGTCTGTACCCTGTGTCAAAGGCTTTAAATCAGTGCTTTCAGCCAGACTCTTGTTCAGCATAATGCACTTTAGCAAAGTGTAGAATATGAAACCCCAGCAAATGTTGTTTGGTTGACTGTGTCTTATATTGTTCAATAGTGTGCATAGAATCTGTAAGAAGAAACAGAGTATACTGTTGAATATCAAAGAGTCTGAATCATACCTGTGCTCAGGGAATCACCCAGACAGGACACAAACATTCTTTGAGGACATGGGCACTGTCCTCGGTACAGTAAAGGTACATTTAGACGAGATATAAGGAAGAAGTTTTTTACAGTGAGGATTGTAAAACACCTTTAGAGGTTGTCTGGAGAGGTGGTGGATGCCCCATCCCTGGAAGCATTCAAGGTCAAGTTGGGCAGGGCTCTGAGCAACCCAGTCTGGTTGAAGGTGATTTTTAAAGGTCCCTTCCAGCCCAAAGTATTCTATGATTTAGCCCAGTGTTCTCTCTCTGCTAGTGACTAGCAGCTGATACCTGGTGAGTAAGTATCAGGTGAGAAAGACCTCTCAGCTGACAGGATCACACTGCCATACAGTATTAAATATTTTTGGTGGCTGAAGAGGTCAGAAAAGTCTCAGGACTTCCACTCTGTTTGTGCACCCCCAAAGCTATCAGGGGGTTTGGGGAGATGAGTAGGTCTTAACCTACTGGTACTATGGGTAGCAGATCTGCGTCTCCCTCAGCTGTGTCTGGGATTGTGCAGCCACACAACATGGAAGAGACACTGCTGTCAGAGCCCAGCCATTACTGTGAAACACATCTGTGTCTTCAGGTGGGGCAGGAATGCCAGGACAGCCCCCTGTAGGCCATTGGTAGGATGACTGGGGTTTTCAGAAAGACAACACTGTTAATATGGAAATGCCCCCCACTGCTACATATCCACAGGTGATAAGAAGAGTGTGACTGTGTGGTTAATTACAGGAGGCCATTTCCCCTGCATATTACCAGAAGCAGAACTGGAAGGAAGGTCCAACATTTCTAAAGACTCGCGGAGATCATTTAACTCATTTATCTGTGGAATCAGAGGGGGTACTGGCAATTTTCTCTATTTCAGCTTTTGCAGTTACTAAGACTGTTTAGAGAAACATCATCTCCTCTTTGTGTTGGGATACTATTATATAGTTGTTGTTTGTGAGTAATCATGCCTTAAGGACAGAGTTACATTCCCTGGTGGAAGGATATGTTGCCATGTGAGATATCACAAGTTTGGTGCATCTGTTTTTTTGTTTCAATCTCACTTTCTCTCACACTGTCATTCAGCCTCAGGAGAGGCATGGTATTACATTTAAACTGCAGATTTACACAGCAGCAATTTGTCAGTTAACCTAAAAGATGCAGGTGTGATGCTTCAGCTCTTAACAAGGATGTGATTCCTAGCTGAACAAAGCCTGTCATGCTTCTAACTGGCTTGTTTACACCACCAGCGCTGCTGTTTCAGCAGCCTCGCTCTCTAGTAGCTCATATTAATTGGGAACTGCAGCCAGGAGGAATCCAGTGTCTCTGTAAATTGCTGGTTGCTGAATGATACATGTGACACTGAATCACACCTTACCTGTGGTACAGTAAGAAACACAGCGCTTGGCACACAGACCTGTCGCTCCTGCAGCTCCAGCTCCGGGACAGGGAATATCCCCTGTAAAACACTGCACTCCTTTATTGTCTCTGGGGGGTTCTGAGGAGGAGCTGGGGATGCTGTGAGTGACAGATGTGCACTGCAGTAAGCACAGCTCTGTCAGCTGGTCACCAGCTCTGTGTGCTAACTACAAACAGTAACGTGGTAAAACAAAACAACTCTCCTCATTAACAAAAGCTCTTGGCCTATCTATTTGTCTTTTAAGGGTTTGCTCTCTCTACTTCATTTCATGCCTTTGTATCTGTTTCCCTGCTTTTTTTGCCTCCCTGTCACCTCTGGCACTTGTCCTTTTCAGCCACCTTAATGTACTACCTCATCATCAAGCTCAGTCTTTCAAGTATTTTCCTTCATGCTTTCACTGCCTTATTTTTTATGACAGTACTAGTCTTTGGGCTTCTCTTGGCTTCTGACTCAGTGTTCATTTTTAGGTCTCTTTTCATTCTCCTCTGAGTGTTAAATCTCTGGTCCTCTTTCAAACCCCTTAAATCCACACGTCTGTCACTTTCTTGCTTCTGAAATCCTGACCTGACGTTTGTCATCTCTTTTTGACTTTTTTTTTCTAAGTTTTATTCTTCTAACGTCCTCAAACAACAGCAGAAAAACTTGCTCTTAAGCCATTTATCCCAAATTTAATTCTTCTTGAATATCTTTCATTTTCTTAAAACTAATCTGAGGTGCACTATAGCCTTACTCACCAGCTCTGGATATTTCACTGTTGTGATGCTCTTCTTATTCCTCTTGTCCCATCTATTACTCCTGTCTTTTGAGACTGAAATCAAAATGGAGCACTCATTTCATGAACTCAGTGGCTTCTGATCAATCCCTACAGCCTTCCTCCCTCTATCCACAGAGAACCTCTTTCCCAGTCTGTTGCAAATGTCATCTTGTCTCTCTTAGACAATAAGAGGAGGGAAAGTGTTGCTACATATTTGTTAAGCCTTGTGTACCTCTCCAAACTACACAAGAAAATCTCATATTTATCTATTATTAATAGGATTGAATCTCCAATCCTGTTGGCTCATCTCAGTATAAATGCAACAGCAAAATGCTCAATATATTTGCTTTGCCAGGAAGAGAAAATTAATATTTTATTTCTTTTATTGAATAAATAATGTTCTGTAGGACTCCCATCCTTTGAGGTCTAGAGACACTGCATTAATTACCACCTTAGCCCTATTCCCTTCCATCCTCCCAATGAACTAAAGGAGAATCACTGACGTGCTTCTGCTGTTTCTGATTAAACAAACCCTTTGAGAATTTATTTCAATCTCAAATGAATATTTGAAGTTCACAATTACTTCTGAGAGTGCTTTTTTTGTCCTCACATTTGCTTGGATAAATGTGTGTCCCCCTATGCAGGCTTGCAATCTTGTGGTAGCCTTCTTGAAGATGGTAAGAGAGCAGTTGTAAGTCTCCAGCTGTTGAAACTTCTTTCTCTAGGTCTTTTTTTTTATTTTGGCCTCTTTAATAGGTATTGTTAGCATCTTTATCAAATCAGGAATGTCATTCCAGTAAGTTCTCCGCATGTTCCTCTCTGGCTGCTCTGCCACATTAATCTGCTTTCTGTAATGAAGATGACTGGAAGCCATCTACCCACTCTGTGCAGCACTCCAGGGTCTTTGAAACACTTTGGGGAGCGTATTTATTTAAACATTACCAGAAATGCAGAATGGATGTCAGCCTTTTCACAGAATAGCCTTGAGTAGGTTCATTTTGTGAAAAGCTCTCTGTGAAATCTCACTACTTGCTAAGAGAACAGCAAAATGTTTTCTGGGCAAAGGAGACAGCAGATAAGGAGTCATCAAACACTACGAAATTAATCATGACTGGATTTCCCTAATTAATCAACATTTCAAATATATTAGTGTTCTTGCACAACCTCTGTAAACCTCATTTTTTATTATATTTTTTTTCAGTCAGTTTGATTCAGAGCCCTTTGGTGCTAATAAGACTTGTAATCTATGAATACAGGATGATTCTTCATAGAAAAAAAGCATCTATTACAGGAAAGGGAAGAGTTATGCCAGGAAAATTACTTATTACCATTTTCCTACCTTTTCTGCAGCAGAGTGTTTAAATTTTTAAGCCTATTATTCATTATCGGACTGGTGGATGGGTTCAGTATCTCATTAATTAGAAAGTCAGCAACTCTATTTACCAGGGAGAATGACATAGTACAGCCACTAAATACATGTCATGTCATCCTAAAGACTGCAAGGTTAGCAGACTATTTATTTATTTACTTTTAGCAGACTATTTACTTTAATATGTTCTTAACAGTCCTGAAAGAGTCACACGGTGTGTTTTAGGTCTTAAACTTCAAGGTTATCTACTCTTTTTATACAAAGTCATGCTAGATGTAAAACCAAAGCAGTAATCAAAACAGCAGAAGTCAAGCTCAGGACTGTTGTGTTCCCTGCAAATTAAACTCTAGGGCTACTTTTACCTTTCTGCAGGCTCTGAATTTCCTGGTCTCTAAATTTCTACAGGACAAGGAGGTTTGAATTCCCTCAGGCTGTGAAAGCCCTGAAACCCCTACTTTCAACTTCTTGTCCAAGTGCTTTAGCTTCCAGACACTGCAGCCCTGTATTCCTCTGCTGTTTTTAGGAAAATGTTCCTGATGAATTCCTGATTCTTTGAATGCTGGTGTATGGTGCCTCATTTGAGGGTTAGGTCTGCTTGTAAGAGGTGCCTCCCTTCACACACTGGCTTGTGGAAGAGTGAAGATTTAGTACACAGCTGGTGATAGTGCTTTGCTCAGAGAACTGAGCACTGTGCCTTTCTTCAAAGCTGAGAAAACTTAGTCACAAGCTCATGTTCTTGGCTATCAGAGGAGGGAGAAACAAGGGCAACACAGAGTGATTAAAGGAAAGAAACCCAGTGGGACAGTCTTAGCCATGCTGCTGGCTTTAAATGTACAGATCTGTCCCACTTAAAGTTAATCAGAAGCTGAGATTTTTTGTGATGGGGAAAAATTAAACATTCACTTGAATGTTTTCCTAAATTAAAACACTTACTATGTTTTTCTTTAGTTGAAGATGGACCTCCTGGAGGAAGCCAAATATTAGTCTGTTAATAGTGGAATGTTTAATGAGATTGTATGTCTTCACAGATAAACCAGCCCAAATTAGGATCAGGGACAAATCTGAGGATATATTCTAATTTTCCACTTACACTACACTTATATTTTGCTTTTACAAAACCTCATGAACTTTTGGTAGCAATTTCTAATAGTAATTAGTAGCAGTTAATGTAACGGCTGTAACAGCTGTACATTAGTAAATAATTATCCTATATAGAAGTTGCCATGATTTTCATATAATAAGATGTGATTGTAATGAGTTTTTCTACCCATCCTCATTACTGTATGGTTTGGTAACTCCTTGCTGTAAGTTACTTTCCAAAGTGTATGTATTAAATCTTATCATTCAAACAAAAGAAAATTATAGAAAGGAGCCTTAACACTGTTTCTTGGCCAGGGGTTTTTAACAGCACTTGTGAAAGATTCTTTATGACAGATATAAAGACATGTTACTAAAATACTTTGTGTTTCTGGAAACCCATCACAGTCTATAAATGTCTCCCAAAGTAATGCTGAGAGCATTCTGATATTGCCATCCCAAATATACACTTTTTTTTTCCTTGTCTTGAAACAAACCACAGAAAATCTTTGGTTTGGACTGTCAGGAATCACATTCACGCCTAAAGGGAGATATTTGACTTCCATCTGTTTGGGGGTTGTTTTTTACTTTTTTTCGCTTCTAGTCTCCTAATTTTTTAACTAGCTTTTTGTTTTGAAGAAACCTTATTTAACCTTCTTTCTGAGTTTGAGTATCCAAGCAAAACACAAAGAACCATCAAAGTACCAGCAAAAGGATTAGCATAATTTAAAAGTAGAAATTCATCCTCTCACTCTAACAGAAAATTTGATGTCTTTGTTCACATTGTGTTATCCCTCATATACTTATAAATTTGTGTTGCTGTGTGAATAACCACGAACTCCCCAACTTTGTCTTCTTTGGCATTCCCACAGCTCAGACCCTGCTGTCTGCTGCTGGAGTCTGGCGCTCTTAACATGAGGAGGGTCACTTGAGGTTTGGGCTCATGTCTTTCATTCATTCTGCTAAAGATCACTTTGTCTTCTGGCAATACATTGTGACTCAGAATCACAGGAGAAAGCCTCTGTGGGCAATTGTTTTCTGTTATTTTTATCCAATACCTTAAGCCACTTGCATACTTTGTGCTTTTCCATCCATGGGTCCAGTTTCTAGAATGGTTTTGTTTTCAGCTACAGGCATGGGTAAAATGCACATATTTCAGTAATTCTCTAAGTTTTTTTAGTTTAGTGTTAAGGCATATTTTGGTAACTGAAATGAAAAATAATGTATCTAAAAGGTTCTGTTGATCTGAAGCCAGTAATAAATATGCTGCTATTTACAGAAGTGTGCATTAATTTTGGGCACTGAACATAGTAAACAGAGTCCAACTTCCAGCACCCACCAAGCACTCCTTAGGAAAAAACTCCTTAACTTGAGATGTAAGGTGGATCTATCAGCCAGAAGCACTGATCCAGCCTGTGGTGCTTTCCATCCTACCTGAGACCAAGAGTGACCTTCATAGAGTGACCATCTCTGATCCCAGGTCCATTCCCTGGATTAACTGTTAATTCTAGTGCTAGTTCAGTAGTTTTGTTGCTAATACTTGAAAGGGTTTCCCAGGCTGTTTATCTTACAAAAAGCTGTTACTATTTGAGGAATAGACATTCTGGGATAGAAACAGGCCAAGAGAGACATCATTTTAGGGAACACGCTGATTGTAGGAAAGTACCTGAGAATTCTTGGCCTCATTGTTTTCACCTGGGGGAGGCTTTGGAAAATACCACACTTTCTGTTGCATAGGATTCACATTTTCTTACCATTTTTGGTTTTTAAGGTTAAAAGAGAAATAAGGGCTTGAAAGGATGAAGTGGGGATGTTGGTGAAAGAAAAGTTCAAACAAAGAAGTCCAGAGAAGTACAACTCTAATATATAGAAACTAATTAAAACCAAGTACTCTCGGAGTTGTCTCCCATAGTCTTGCGTAAACCGGGTCAAATTCACCTTTTCGCTGTACTGGAATGACTTCTTTCTGTGTAGGAGGAGAGTGATCTATTTTGGAGGTATCTTCCTCTGCTGAGGAACTGATAAAGTGCCGAAGGTGTTTTCTTAACGGAGCTTGCATTTCACCATCCATTTATGTAAGGAGGATTGATACCTTTTTTTGACAATCTGTCATGAGGTAACACTTCTAAGGAAGTGCCAAGGATCTTTGAGGACTGATTTAAGGAAATATGTGCTTCAGCATTTGAAATAAGGAAGAACAAACTTTCCTTCCCACAAAACCCCCCACATCCTGAACTGAAAATGTGTGCTGTCCTTCTGTGAGCATATACCACCAGCTTTATTGTAGAACAAGCACTAGGTTCATCGTCACAGCTGTAAAAGCTGTGATGTTCTATCCTTTTAATTTCCTTTTGTTTATAAATCTTTCCATTGCTTCTCTCAAGTAAAACAGTTTTTGTAATTCTTCTGCATTCTGGACACAGTGAAATAAAAAAGAATTATTTGTACTGTCACAGTCATACTGGGTTTTGTTAGACAGTGGTGAGAAATAGTGTTTGTTTTGGATGTGGTGTGTACTAATGCATGACTGCTTACAATAAGTATACACAAATTTATCACCTTTATTGATTGCATTGTTGTCTCTACTTTTTGTGCCAAGTTCTGTTCTGCTTTACTTTGCCATGAAGAGCTACAGATGCAACTGGCTGTAAAACAGGACCTGAGGTGAAAACTGGGAAAACCTTGCGAGCAGTAATACAGCCTAGGGAGGAAACTTGTGTGGAGACCATCAGCTAGTGTTGTTTCATTAGCATGTGTAGTAGGAGCTAAAAGAGATCTCTGACAGTCTTTGAAGACCTAATGCGATAAAATATCTTCCCTCCTATAGCACCACATGAACTTCTCCTGTATTCTATGGCACATAAACTCCCTACCCTGTCTTGGAGTCAGGAATAATGGGGCTTAGGTTATTATGACTTGTCTCTCTGTATTCTTTCTCCTCTTGCTTTCTGCAGACACATGAGCATTTTTTGGCTAACCTGCTGTTTTATTGGGATGTAGGCTGGCTTTGTGCTAAAGGTTTTGCAGCAATAGTGAAAGGCGCATCCTTCCTTTTATGAATTCATGAAAGGTCAGTATAACGGTTCTTAAATCCTTTTTTCCCCCACAACTCCTCCTCCAGTAGTAATTATTCTTCTTTGTTCCCCTAAAGATGAGTCTTTCACGATTAAATAAAAAAATCTTGTTAAAAGTGACATTATATGTTACATGTGCAAACTTTGCAGTAAAGCAAACGGACCGGCAGTAAACTCCTGTTTCTGTGCAATATCCTTCCTTCCTGTTTTGCTAAATCCCATCATGTTTCCAAAGCAGTACCTGCTGCTCTCAAACAACACATGCTGTTACCTGCTCCGTGCTAGACCAGCTGGCATATTCATGACCAAGGAGATGGGCAGGACAGGGCAGTGAGAAGGAGGAATGCCTGGTGTAAAGGGAATTGACCTGCAAACATACTTTTGACCATGATTTATTCCACAAATAGCTTTATGCCTCACTGTCTCCTCAGCTCTGAGACTGCTGCATGAGCTCTAGAACTGCAGCACAATCTCACATTAAAATATATATCTTCCCAACACTGTGGTGATATTGGGAATTATTTCTTTTGCTATTCATGAACAGGATAGAACCTGTAAGACTAAATGTGCTGCTATGTATGCAAGAATGCTAAGACACATTAAAACTAAAGCCAAATTTTCCAAGTCCCAGCTATGGTTCCCAAAAAAATAAGAAGCAACTTTGCTCTAAATGATAAATGCCTGGAAGGCTCTTCTTAATGCCATTAGTCACTTATTTCCCAAGACTTAATTCAGTGGCATGTCATATGCAGCAAAGCCATTGC
Organism: Platyrinchus mystaceus; assembly: GCA_035041135.1. Taxonomy (NCBI): domain Eukaryota; kingdom Metazoa; phylum Chordata; class Aves; order Passeriformes; family Tyrannidae; genus Platyrinchus; species Platyrinchus mystaceus. The sequence goes on from JAWWLV010000035.1 coordinate 5,588,927, forward strand.
CAAAATGCTGTACAGCAGTTACCCACTATTTTTGGATATTGGCAGTGGGATCTCTTTTCCCTGGATTACGAATAGTTTTTTATGATTTTACTTCCCACTTCACAGTGGCTAATGCAGGACTGGTTTACTGTAAACTAAATATTCACAGTGTGTACAAAATATGGCATTCGCAGGAAGATGCAGGGTGAGTTATAGGAGCCTCTTCATACAAACAATGTGTTGGTATAATGTATCAGCAAAATGAAGTAGAGAGTATTATCAGCTCTCTTGTAAATTCTGGATTAATTTCATTCCAGATGGTGACAGGATTAACGTATTGCCAAAATTGCCTCTAGTCCTTTCTTGATGATTAATAGCTTACTACATGCCTTTCAGTCTGGAGCAAAGCAACACTAATAACTTAAGTAGTGGGAAGTTTCCTGTGGAAGCACTAATTGCAAATTAGTTGTGGGCAATGCCAAATGGAGTTTGGACTTTCTGGAAAGTCCAGGACCTTTAAGAAACTTGACTTCAGCATATATACACACACAGATTGCTCCTTCTCTGAGTTACCTATCAGATGGTTTATTTAATAGGCTTCAGTGATGGGAAAAGTGTCTTACTGGTCATCAGATATAGAACCTGGGAGAGAAATTTACAGTCCAGATGAACAAAATCAGTGAGTGGCTTCAGGTGGCAGATAAGGTTAAAGCTGCTATATTCCACTTGTTCAAGTCACAGGATAAAGCCTAATAATCTGGTTGTTCTAAAAGCATCTTCTTTTTGTCTTGAATAATTGATTTTTTTTGAGGGAGAAGCAGATCTACTACTGCTCAGAACTTCTTCTGCTCAAATTTAGGGCCCTGATGTTCTATGAATTCAGGATTTCACAATACCAGCTCTCCTGGCTGTGGAGAAAACAGGAACTGAGTGCAGCTGGGCAGTAACTGGCCACAGCAGAGGAAGGTCCTTGTCACATATCTGTCACCAAAGTGGACTGAGGGGAGCAAAAGGGGGCACTGCTGCTATTCCAGCTGAAAGAGAGGTCAGTGGATGACCTCGCTGCTGGCTCTAATTGATTTTGAGAAAAGAGGCTTTGATTGTTTTGTGGTTTTTTGTTTGTTTGTTTGTTTTTCTTTCTGAGCCAGTCTAAGGCCCCATTTTCCTGAAAGCAAGTTAGATGACTTCCATTATCCAGGAACAGTGTGCTGTATGAGACCTGCTCACTGTAGAGACAACCAAAGGAGCATCTTCATCTAAGATCAGTTGGTTGGTTCCTTCTCCAGTACTTATCTGGGACCAATAGGTACCATCAGTGACTGTTGCTGAGTAGGGTTGACTACCCTGGGGAGAGAAGTGGCATGAGCCTAGAGGAACCCTTGAATCTCTAGGACGAACATTAAAGGATGGCTGGGGTGAGTCAAATGCTGAGGTGATGATGTACCAACCTCTTTGAATGAGATAATGAATCCTAAATTTCTGGTCATAGTCTAAATGTGCTGCACTTGGCAAAACACAGGTACACAAAACTGAAGTGAGACAGATGACCCCAAGTCAGGATCCTGTTTTGGTTTAAAGCATTCTGAAAGCTGCTTTTACTTCTTCTCAATTCAGGTTTAGAAGAGACAAGGGCAGCGATTGGGAAATCTGATTCCTGAATAAATGTAATGCTGTTTAACTTGTTGGCCTAGGGCGTAGCTCTGTATTCTAACAATTCAGGTGAGGAGGAACCATACTGAATTATATAAAATCTTTTTCTGTTAAAGAGTCACAAACTTAGCCCATTCATTTCAGCTGTGAATAAGTCTCCATTCTGTTAATAAAATGGCTCTGTTGTGTCATTTATCAACTCTGCAGTGCATGAATCATTTATCATGGATCTCTCTGTGGTCTGAATTTCTGTTGGACACTGCACCTTGTACCCTACTTTTTCAATGCTGCTTAGAGCTATTTGTGCTAATTTGAAGTTTTATCTTCCTCCCGTTACACTTATTCTTTCAGAACTTCTTTTGAACAGCTTTCCAAAAGGAACCCTGCAGAGGTGAGACCTTCTTGATATAACTGTCAAATACCAACTGTCTCTCCCTATCTTTCACCTCCTATTGACGCCACTGCTAAACCAACAATGGCTAAAAGGATACATAATTCATCAGACCTAAAGAAGAGTGGGAAATAATGGGAAATAATAGCTTGCATTTACAGTTCAAGAAAACTGCCCATTAGTTGAGTTATTCTTTGAAAGTCCCATATTTCATTTCAAAGGGAACTGATTTTAACCTGTGGACCTCTGAAATAGCAACTGTGGTCTCCAGGCAGCAGTAACACAATCCATCATGGTATTATAGAAGGTTATAATAAGGTTTCTGCTCTTTCACTTGAATTCAGATGGCAGATTTACACTAGAATAACTGAGGATTTGCTCAGCTGTTTTCCTGATTTACACCCAGAACCACACATCCACTCATACTTGCTGCTCCTCAGTCTCACAGCACTGCATGATTTCTTCTGTGAAGCCTCTGACTGGGAAGTAGCTGAGTCTAACTTCCAGATCTGGGCCACACTGGACTGGTTGGAAAGTTTTGTAAGGGAAATGACTGCTCCAGGCAAATAATGATTAAATAATAAAAATCTGGTCAGCTCAGCTCAAAGAAATTCTGCCCAGAAACTGCAGGCTCCATAGAAAGTTAAAATATTCAGTCCTTTCCTGTTAGTGCCTACCTCACATTCAGCTGGTCAGTAGTGTTCGTACTTGAGGACTTTGACCACACTTGCTCATAAAATTGTGGGGTTTTGGTGTTTGAAATAGTGTCTGGAGTTTTTTTAAAGACCTTGTATTTAAGCTGTGTCTAAGCAGAATAGAAGAAGGCCAGTCTAGGAGTCTGTCCCTTTTACTGCTAAACACTTGGCTCAACAGATCCAAGTCTGAACAAAGTCTCTTGGAAAAACAGAAGACCAATTAAATGGATCCTTTTGCTTCTGGCAGCAAACCTCTTCCTCAGTATTGCCCACTGCTTCCATTCATTAAAGACTTTCAACATGATACTGCACTTTGCCTCCTGCTATATTACTGTACAAGGTCCCTTTGCCTGCCTTTATATCACCAGCTTCTATTTCTTTGTGTGCTGAACAGAGGCTTCTTGCAGCCCTAATAAGGATGTTATGAGCAAAATATTTTTCACATGTTTCCAGAATTCCTTTAAAATTGTTTAATTTGATGTGGCAGATGGTTCCAGGACTGCAAAGTTACCAAAATGATTGCTTCTTGTTTGGGGATATGGTAGTGGTGTTACTGGCTGTTGTCATATAAAATTTTATCAGGTTAGTCAATATTAAATGGTTGTCATGCAGTATTCACTTCCTACTGTTGTTGAGTCTTAAAATCAGAATGAAGCAAAATGACTATTAATTTTTTGCTAAGTCTTTCCTGGCTTCATTTTTACTACATTAAATGATCACAGCAGGCATGAGGCCTGAGGAAGAAATGCAGCTTCCCTTTGGGCAGGACTCAATTATCTGACTGTCTCTAAGTGGTGATGCATGTGCTTTGGGTAATGTTAATGTGATGTCTGATGTATTCCACTTCTCCAGCAATATGAACTGCTATCACAGGAGGCAGTGAGGGTGGGGAGAAGGGAATGGGTTACTACAACAGTGAGTCATTTATATTTGGAACCAGCATTGCCATGCCATTATCTGGATGTCTTTGAGTAAATTTCAGGATTTAACATTCATCAAGCTGCCTGACAACACTAAGCCTGCATTTGTGAAATGTCTCATAGGATAGAGGCATAAATCTGAGTTATCTACATAACAGGGATATTGAGTTATGTTGCACAGGAGAGGCCTTAAACATAGCTGCTCTAGAAAGCATATCTGAGAACAGAGGCCTAAAATACAGCTCGTTAATAAAAACAGTGTTGCTGTAATACATAGCTCTAACTTTTAGCAGAAGGAAAGAAATAATTTTAGAATTATCCTTTTTGGCCACACACGTAATGTGGCTCCCAGGGACATGCAATTCCTTGTGTAGAAGATGAACAAAGCTTTAATAGATCTTGTCTAGTACTTATGAAAATTATGGAATTCAAAAAACTGTATGTTTAGGTAAACTCAGTTGAAACAAATCATTTAGGCCTTAGTTTTTTACCTGTCTCAATTAGAAACAAACCAAAATGTCAGGTTTATTTGACCTGATTGTTTGTCATTTTACTACAGCAGTTCTTGTGTGTATCACTTCTATGCAGTGATATAATCTGGAAACTGATGGCATCTCACCAGCATAAAATGGATCTGAAAAGAGGGAATCAGGACTATCACTGTGTCTTTTCTTCTGAGTTGTGTTTCTGTTGTGAACTGAATAAAACATTTGTTGGTATTTAAGGTAAAATAGCTATGATTTCTGCACTGGCATGAAAAGCTAACATTTTCAGTAACTATACTGAGATGATCATTCCACTTATTAGAGAAAGCATGTATTACTTTGGAGAAAACTGATATCAATAGACTGAAGTACACTTAAGGCACTCATTGGGATATTTCAAGTCATTCTCTCTTCAGGGCTTTCTAGCTTTTTGTTAAGAAACTTGGAGTGGATTGAAGTAAATCATGATGTGAAAGAACACTGGGTTGCAGCTTGTTCTATAAAAAACCTGGCCAAGTATTTGCTCAAAACACTGGTGTTCTGGATGTATAATTGATTTTAATTGATTTTTTTAATTTAAACCTTATGAAGCATTACTTTGCTTTTCAAATAATATGGCAATTATTTAATGGAATGTGATCATACACTGATGAGGCTGCTGGCCAGTGATATTAGAGGATCCATAGACTGTTACCTCTTTGAAAACAAAACAAAATGGGAAGCTCAGACCCCTCTGATGCCTGCTTTGTCCCCTAGACTGACTGCAGGAATGTACATTAGCATCTCGAGCAGTTAAGCCCCTGGTTTTCTGGAGCACCATCCGTTTTGGTTTATTTTGAATTAGATATCCATGGTGTCTCACAGACACTTATCTGAGTCAGCCTGAGAGAGCCCTTCAAACACTCTGATGTCCGAAAGAAGTGGGAGTGCAATTGCTGCCAGGGCTGTGTGAGCTTTGCTTCAAAAGCATTCTTAAATCTCCCTTCCCTTTTCAAAAGCCTTCACTGACATCATGCAAATTATAAAAGGAGGAGCAGGTATGAAGTGAAAACACAACCTAGGCCTCCCATCACCACTGGGGAGGGGTCTGAATACAGTGCTGAAACTTGTGATTAGTGTGGACTTTGTTTT
>JAWWLV010000035.1:5597663-5608368 GCA_035041135.1 Platyrinchus mystaceus
AGGTATATATTTTTATTTATAATTTATTTCTAGTCCCGGCCGCAAAGATTCCCTGGTTTAAATCCAAACAGGATTTTTACCTTACAGTCTCTGCGATACGCTTATAAAAATAGTTCTTTTGTTAATATTCTTCTTAGCTTTTGTTCATTTCTTCTTCTGTTATCAGTTAGTGGTTACTTCTCCTGGCTCCTGCTTTAAAAGATGTTGATTGCGTCTAGACACTGTTAAATCTGTTACAGAGATGCCCCTTTGAAATGCTAAGCTGTTAAAGAAATAGTTATGTTGCAACTACAATCAGTTACTCAACGTATTACACAGCTCTGAGATTAAAAAGCAGAAAGTGTATTAGAGTGGAAGAGTCTGCTGTTGTAGGAAATAAACATTTCTGGTTAGAGGGGTGAATGCAACAGGTAATGCTTAGCAGGTTGATTCCTAAGGAAGCAATATTTAAACGTCAGCATGTTAATAATAACTGTGTGGAATCACAAAACATGACAATTGATGTAATGTTTTAAAAAAGATAAAAGAAAAAAATCCTTTGAAGTGCAGCTATTATTTAAAGTACTTTTAAAGTGATCATAATATGATCCATCAAAGATCAGTAAAAGGAGGATGGTAAAAGTTATACTTGAAATATATTTCTAGATTATCCAGAGTAGTGATTCATGCTATATTATGCTGTGCTTGAAGAATGGCTAGGGAAATTGTGACTAATATACTAAATGGACCCAATCTTGAGAAATAAATATCCTAAAGTATGAAGTGAGTGTTCATGTGTAGGTAGATAACTGCAGTGAGTGAACTTGCCACTGCTTTATGGGACAGATCTTGGAGCTTTTTAAACTGATATCACTCAGCTGAACCCAGGGTAGTACTGACTTGGACCTGTCCAGCATTTGCTTCTAATTCCTGCTATAAATTCTCTTTTCAGGTAGAATTGTAACATGTTTGCCCATTAAAATAAATCTGGGTATTGAGTTGCTGTAGCAATGCCCAGTTTGGGGTTTGAGGTGGGTATTTCTGTGTGTGTATGTCTGTCTCTCCCAATGTCTCTCTATATAGATATATAGATATCTTTCTGGTAAGAAGGAGTGTGGCATAGGCAAAGTACTGTAGAAAAGTATGAAACAAGTTAAGACATTTTTAGATGTGGAATCCTGTAATTTTAGTGAGATCCTGTAATTACAGCAGAGGTGGAATTGTTTCAGGCTGTTTGGATGCTACTTTATACGCCAATGAACTGTGAAAATGTGAAATGGGGAAGAGGCACTTTAGTTTGTGCTTACGTGCAGTTTAGCTTGTGCTCTGCATGCTCAAAAAGCAGGAATTTGAGTTACTGAGTCTTTCATCTTCTTTTATCTTGTGGGCATACATGAAAAAGTTAAGACTATTTTCCTTTCGTATCTTTGCAGACATTTGCAAGAGAAAAGTGACTGTTTGGTTCATCAACAGCCTCCTCAAATTAACAGGAATTGATAGGCACATACTGCATATGACTGAAAATCTCTCAAATGATATTTGTTTGTGCACACAAGGGATTTTCAACTTCATAAGCAGATACCAACCTTGTGTGAGTAACATCTCTCTTTAATGGAAAAAATATGTAAATGTACTTTTTTCTAAATCCTTGTTGTTAGTTTCTAATATGAGCAGGGCTACTCTGGGGAAAACTGAGCATCTACATCCTTATAAGAACTTTGCTGATCTGGCTTTAAGCCTGGGCTCAATACACTTAAGGAATGCTGGTGACTGGTTGCCTAGCAAACATACTATTATGGGCTTTATCATATTACCTGGTCTCAGAGGTATGTGGTACATTTCTTGGCTAAGGTCATGCAAACCTGTAATGGGCCTCTGGTACATTATGGCAATATCTGTGCCTTAGCTTTTTAGAAATCTTTATTTTATCCTTCCCAATGGAACGGATAAGAGAAATCTTTGTTAGCAGTGTTTCCTCAAAACCTCAGAGAGATCTGGACCAAGAAGTCAATTATCCTTGTAGTCCATAATGATTAGGGACAGGAAACCTAATGGTCCTTTAGTATTTACTCCTGTTTGACTGTCAGATCTGTGTCTGAATTCCAACAGGGATTTTGATGTGGTTGTAAAAACGGGGTAGTCTATGTACTACCAGACCTTTTGGTGTTACAAAGCTGATAAGGATGAAGAATGATCAAAGGGGACCAGGTGCTTGATGGAGCTTATTTCGGCTTTATTTAGGGACTCAGGGGTAGAGGTGTTCAGGGAAATATAGTCCAATGTAAAGCACACAAAGCTGTTCCAAAGTGGAAACGTGGAATAAGATTGCATGGGTTTAGGACGCTGAATCAACTGCCTTAATTTTGCTAATCCAATAGCAAGCCCCAAAATGTGGATTTGCTCTTGTCAAATTGTAATGTCCTTCTGCTGTGCTGTGTCTGGATAAACAAAGCAAACCTCCTGGGCAACAGCTCTGTGCCTTTTGGGGTGAGAGGCTGCTCTTTCTGGTATTGAAATGGTGGGTGGTACCTCTGTGGATCTGCCTCCCACAGATCGATGTCCTTACACATTCCAGTGCACAGAAAGCATCCACGGCTTCCAGATGTGCCCAGCAGAGCTGGTGGGAGAGAAAGAGCATTGTTAGTGTCTCTGCTGCCTCCAGAGTCTGGTGCACAGCACTAAATGGGAAGTGCTGAGAAATTAAGTGTCTTTGACTCTTTGTTGAATGGAGGGAATCTAAAAAATCATAAGGTGTTTCACAGACGAGGAGAGCAGAGAGGTCTCCTTTTTAAGAGCAGCGTGAACTCTAAATATTGTACTTCCAGTGGGATTTAAAAAATTTCAGTGCTAATGGCAATTGACACAAATATCTTGCATTTCATTTCTATTGCATCCTAGTAGAGCTTGGCAAAACCTGTACACTGGTATAATCAAGCACTGGTTTTCAAAGTAGAATTGTGTAACTTTGGCGCATTTTCTCTTATTCCAGTCTGGCTGACAATAAAATACAAGCAGGAAGTAAAATTGCCTGCTGTGATGGAGGCAAGCCTGCTGAAGAGGGGGGAAGAGTTGTTTTGTGGGAGGAGAGCTCAACATCATCTCTGTCCTTTGTGATAGCTTGGAGATCTCCCTTGTCAGTTTAAATCTCTCTCTGCTGGTGAGGATCAGTTACATTCCTGATGGACAATCCCCGGGATATTCCAAGAGTTTGTAATTTAGACTTTGGGACCAGGGGCCATCTTTGTTCTGTCTGTCCTCATCTGCTGTGCAGGCATCTAGTTTGCTAGCTGTTCTTATAACCCTGTAAGTGGTTGCAGTCTTGGAGCCTGTTTAATTAGCTTTTACTTAGAAAAATGTTGCATAACTCTAAGCACTTTATGAAGTTCCATTAAGTAGCAGAGCCTTACCACATATTGCTGTGCTGAAAAGTGATAGACAATGGAACATTGGCAGCTGCTTTGCTGAATTGGGGTTACAGGCTTAACACATTTAGTTTTGCTCTCTGGTAGTGTATGCCATGCTCACTTGCAGGGTTAAACAAGGGCTGGTAGGAGTGAGGAGAAACAGCTCAGCTCTGAAATGTTACCTTAGTTATCAGCTCTTTTCATAAACTACTCTTATTCATTAAAAGCTAATGATGTTCCACTAATAAAATCTGATCCTTGCTTACATAAATTTATTCTGACACAACCTTTAATAAATTGGAAGGAGAAAGTGCCAAAAAAACCTCAGTTGTGCACATCTCTGGTATACGATACTGATACACTTTGACACCTGCACATTTTAGTTTCCATCAAAGGTCACTTTAAACTGGGAGGGAAAAAGAGTTTAGCATAAAGTCAGCAAATTACTTTAGTTTGTTTTTTTTTTTTTGCCACAAAAGTACCACTTAAGAAATCTTAAAAACAAAACAAAACAAAACAAACACCAAAAAGTTCTGTTGTGTGCTTCAGACTCATGTGCCTGAAAAAATAGAAGCAGCAGCTCTCTGAGGAAAACTTCTTCTGCAGTGAAGAAGCATGTGGGGACTTCTGTACCTCATCTGACCCCAGACTTGTCCCTGTGGTTGTGTCCTTACTTGGTAACTGGTGACATTCTGTAAACAGTTGTTGATTTTTATTGACAAGGCTTTGGGAGGTAATCCTGAATAATGTGTTGGGGCAGATTATTTTAAAAGAAGGAAGAGAATCTGAAAAATTATTTTGGAAAGAAATTTAGACAAGAAGTGTATATATGTGAAATGATATCTAATGACAATTACAAAAAAAAAAAAAGATAAAGCTTCTATTCAGTTCACAATTTTAAAAGGATCACATGCTTTAACAAGTCAAGAAAAAGTCCTGATCCTGTGAGACTTTCTAGAAGTCTTGGCATCACACAGCTCTGTACTGACTACTAGGAAGAAAAACTAACTCTATCCCAGCCAAAACCAGGACATCTGTATTTGTAGTCACTTGAAGCCCTAAAAACTTATTTTTTTTCCCTTATTCTTAATGGTTAATCAGAAGTGCTACATGTAATTGACAAATATGACCTTTCTTAAGCAAAATAAATATGCTCAGGAAAGAACTTGGATTTAATTTTCCTCTCAGGTTACCCAGGAAGGTATCAAGGGCAAATTTGTCAGCTTCCCTGTGTACTTATCTGTGAAAAGAGATAAGTGAAATCTCTTGTGGGATGAACTATTTTACTGTTGCTTCTCAGATTGCATCTCTAATCCCAAAGTATTTAACTCCACATTTTGTAGTCTCTGTTACATTTTAAAAGCAGGGACTTGTGATAAAAAGCAGAGTTACTGGGGTCAAAGGCAGAACTATAGATATTTTTCCACTTCCAGCAGCTGGAGACAGCAAATACAAATTTATTTTTCTGAACAGAAGCTGCTTTGAGCTTCTCCTCCAGCGCTGCCATGTCGTCTGATGCCTGTGTCCTGGAGCTGCCTCAGGAAGTGCCATGAACTTCCAACTTCCCTCCTCCGGCCTTCCCAGGACACTCTGGAGAACTCTGTTTCTCTCTGTGCCATAAGTCTTTGCTGGTCCCAAAGCAATAGGATGAGGCAGTAGCTGCTGGCTTTCCCCCCAGCCAGTCCTGTGACAGAATGGGGGTTTCCTGGGATGGAAATGGTGCTGGCAATGTCCTGATTTCCTGTCGGGGTGAGAGTGCTGTAGTTTTCAGCCATGCTGAGGGCAGCTGTACTGAGGCTCAGTCAGCAGCTCTGCTCCCACTGTGGCACAGGGCTCAGCATGGACATCTCGATGGAAGCACTGCTGCTCAGTCCTGCGCCAGACCTGCCTCAGCCACCCAGAATCAATTCCAATCATACTTAAAACTCAGCAACCCCTTGTTCTGGGAGTGTTTTCACCTTTGATATATTACAATTCATAATACTCCAAACCCTGCTTTGGCTTGTGTGATGCAGCCCCAGAGAGACTCCAAACACTGCCTTGTCAAACTAATTGCCATGTGTGGAAGGAGAGGCACTCTGAATTTCGAATGCTGCTTCTCTCTAATAGAGTCTGATAAATGGAGACTGCTTCACTTTCCCTGCCCCATGACCTGATGGAGTCAGCAACTCCCCAGCATACCGATGAAAAGCTTTTTGAGATGGGCTTTTGTCCTGCTTCTGACATTCACCCTTGTTTCTCCAGCAAACCATTAGGTTGTTGACCTCAGCCGTCTCTCCAGTCTCATCTGTTTTTAATGGGCTGTTAGGTTCAGGTTTGAAGTCTATAAGGAGAGTGATTTACCATTTTTACGCAATAGTTTAGGCAGTTTGCCTTTCCGTGGCAGTCTGGACTCTGCTTGCTATCAGTTTCTCAGATTAACCTCCTGCTTTATTTCTACCCAGTAAAAAAAAAAAAAAAAAAAAAGAAAGGAAAAGAAATCTAAATGGGGTCAAGAGAGTGGGAATATTGACAGTTACTTCTGTGGAGTTAGGAGTTCAGCCCCTTAATATTCAATTTTCTGCATTGATGAGAAATTCCTAGTGTTCTTTTGGGAATAGGAGGCTAAAATAAAAGTAGAATGCAAAACCAGGGATACTTCAGAGCTTCCATCTGTGCACACAACTTCTGAAGTGCTGGACATAATTTGGGGGAATGTAATTCTCTAGCTAACATTACATCTCCATTTTACTATCACTTCTGTTTCATGTCTTCCTGTTTCTTAGGAGCTCATAACACTGCATGTTGAAGGAAAAGGACAACTCTTTCCTTTGGCAGATTACCTGTGAGACCATGATTTGTGCCTTTAATAATTTCCTGTTTCTCTCTTTGGCTGCTTCAGGAAAAGACTATACATTTTTTTTTAGCAATGCATGGTTTTTGAATCAAACTAATGCCATATGTCACATAGTTGCTTTATTTTTGTCTAACCTGAGTCAGAACATATGCTGGTTTTGTTCAGTATCTAAAAAATATTGTCATTAATATATCAAAAGATGTTGAACAGAGTTTTTTTAAATATGACTTGGGGATCACACTGTATAGGTGAGCATCATTTCGTACATGGAGACATTTAGAGATGTTTTGAAAGTCTCTCCATGACAGAAGAACTTTACCCTGAGGATTAGCTCGTGGGCAGAATTTGTGGCAGACAGATCCAGCAGTAATGGTAAATAACCTGGATGTTCAGTTGCATTACACGCAACTCGAGAAATGTGATAGTTCTGATGCTTTTTCTGTAAGTCACTTCAAACCCACATCAATGACGAGCTCTACAGGCTGTTTGATTTCCTCTCACTACACAGTAGTAGCATCTGTGGCTGCACAGTGTGGTTGATCTTCTGGACATGACAGACACAGCAAAGGAACTTTTCCTCTTTGTGCTGTTATGAAATAAGTAGCAGCAATACAATCCTATGACACTCAGGAATTGCCAGCCTCCTACTCATTGGGTATGACCTTGTATTTACATGAGATGGGTCCTTCTTGATACTTTCTAACTGACTATTTTATAGTGAAAATAGGAAAAATAAATGATTTCAAAGACAGCACAACTGGTACCATTTTTCCCGGCATCACACATAGCCTAGAAAAGGGTTGCTGATTGATTAACCTTTCAAGGTTTTTTGTCTGCAGTTGTAAGATACAACCAAGGCATCCTACAGCTGTCTTGAGAAAGAACTATTTGCTTTCACCACAAATATGCATATATATTTTCAGCAGAAAGCATATGTGGTGCACATGCTGTTGCAGAAGGACAAAACCATGTGTTGTTTTAAAGTCTCATTTAGTACACTGAATGAGTCCCTGCCATGCTTAATGTTCTTCTGGAAAGTGGAAGATTTAAATCAAGTTAGTGGAAGGCCCCACTTTTGAGAAATTTTTATAATTTGTTACCTATATTCATATATATGCTCATCATGGTAGTTTAAGGACTTCTTTCATTTCACAGTGAGTGGACTTAAAAAGCTTACGTGGTCTGTGACTGCATTTCAGCTGGTTCTCTGCTTCAGACAAACTGAATTCTTACTTTCTCTCTGACACTTCCAGAGATAAATGTATCTGCAGAGTTTCATCAAGTGACTTAATCCTTCATGAGCAGGAAAAGTCTGGCTTATTTCAGCCTTTTCACCACTTGCTGCTTAACTCCAGAGCAAGGCAACTGAAACTCAACTCTTGTTGCATTCTGGGAGAAAATAAAATGTTTAAGGGAACTATGACAATGAGAAGTCTTCTGGCAGAATGGAGGATGTGAGTTTACTACTTAAAGCATGTAATAATGCTAAGAATGTCTGGCAGAGCTCTTATCAAGATCTTATGAGGGGGAAAATTTCTCAGAAAGCCACTAATCTGCATTAAAGCACAGTAACAGTGAAGCCATTGCTCTGTGGTAACTGCTCCATTAGTGTCATGGCTGTAGCAAATATGCTGCTGAAGTTTTGATTGCTGAATTTTGAAGAATCACTGACAAGCTTTTTAAGATATAACTAAGTAACAGAGTACAGCTTTCTCATTGAAGCATGACCTTTAAAAACCCAACTGCTCTGAGCGTGGAGTGTAAGTTGTGTGCTAAAGATAAGGTGGTAAATAATCACAGAGTAATGTATAACACAAACAAGTGTACTTAGAGATGGCAAAGCATAGAGAGTAGAAAGGATAATATTGTCTGGGATTTGTACAGACAGACCTTTCAAAGGCTCTTTCTCACTTAAGAAAAAAATTCCACTGTTGATAGATTTGATTACATGTCAATAAAGTAATAGTGAATAGAAATATAGGAGAAAAGCAGTTGCGAGAGGTAAATGCTCTAGAAGTGAGTGATGTTCAAATCCTGCATGTCCTCAATAGCCTATGCACTGCCCTGATTCCCACCAAATTTCAGTGGTGAATCCCCTGAGCAGAGACTGCCTTGCACAATCACAGAGACCTTCACATTTATCAGCTGTGGTTGACCAAGACACCCCTCAGGAGTCCCAGAGCCTCTCATATTTATCCCTGATCAGGGTTAATCCACCTTTGATAGATGGTCAAAACACAAGTATATGTTAAGAAAATATTTTCTTTCTAACATAATGTAACTACTTGTTGACTTAGAAATAAACCTCTCCTCTCCAGGACGCCTCTACAAGTATGAGAAGGCAGAAGCAATTTATTCAACTTTCAATACTTTAAATGACTGAAGACTTTTCTAGTTTTAAGAAACCTGAGGCTATACTCTTGAGTATGCGCTTCATGAAACCTCCCTGTCTATTCAGATCCCTTCCCTCTGTTTGTTAGCAGGGACCTCATACATCCTTCCATTTGAAGCACAGTGTTCCTTTTCACTTGGTTAAATGAGGATTTTCAACAGCTGCTGAGGGAAATACAGCTTGATTTAATCTAGTGCTTAATGATGGACACAATACTAAAATTAACAGCATCTCTGCCACAGGACTTTCTATTCCATTCTTGCTGCCATCAGTCCAAGTCCTCCTCCTATTAATAATGAAGTGAAAAGCAGCAGCGATGGCAGGAGTCAAGGTGCTGTTTAATAAGTCATCTGGCTGCAGAGCTGAAATTCAGGCTTCAGTGTCCTCTGAGTTTATGAAGCACAAAAAGTCTCTAACTCCGAGTGAATAGAGCCCTAAGCCTTTACATGTTAAACACATTAAATGTTTCCAGTTAATTTCATCTGACATCAATCAAAGCTCCACTAAAATTACTCTTGGGGAAGGTGGTGGGGAGGGAGGGGAATGGCAATACTTCTTAGTTGGCTTTTAGTCCTTTGCATGAAGAAAAATCAGTGAGCACTTTTGGGAAGAAGGAAAGACCTGTGTCAAGAACAGTTCCTTCTGAGGGCTGTTACCTACTCAGCTTTCTCTGGAAAAGAGTAGGAGAACACAGAAAATGGAGGTCTGACCATTCTGTAACAAAATGTTTTAAAAACTTGTGGCGTTTGTGTCAAATAAAAATATCATAAACCTACTAACATCCTTCAATCTGAAGGCCTATTAGGGAACTGTATGCAGTTCCTTATTCACAGATTAAATTATAGCAAGCTCACTCATTTGGAAAATAACTGGAGCAAGCAGCTCTGAGTTGCCAAGGGCTGCCCAGTGATTAGTTTGGCAGTACTTATAGAAAGAATGACTTGGTACTTGTAGAAAGAATGAATTCTTATTTGGTGAATTATCCACTCTCAAATGAGAGGGAAAGATGAAGGAAGGAGAAGAAAGGATGCTTTAGTGCTTATAAAGAGGAAGGAAGCTGTAAATTACCTCCAATGACTTGCAGCCCATCAGCCAAGTCAGCCTACTTGTGTCTCATCCCACTCCATTCTTTTTCCATATGGATGCAGTCAGACTCTGTCCCTATGCTGTTCCATCTGTCTTGGTTCCGTTCACTTTTAAGTATCTCTTCCTTAAGAGGAGAGGCTCACAGAGGGAGGTTGGCATGGGGTGCCTGGAGAAGGAAGTACATGCAAAGGGCACCAGAGGCAGAAAAGGAGAGGGGGGGCAGCTCCTTGCCTCATTAGGTGTCTCTTGTTCTCTTCCACTGCTTCCACAGTCACATTACTCCATTGCACTCTTCTCTGGAAGTGCCAGTTCCCACTTGACTGTGCCTATATTTGATCTGTTTACTGTCTTCACCATGGCTGAAAGCCATTGACCCCATAGATAATTTTTAAGTGTTAATTGAGTATATAATTCTATTATGACTATTTCTGCATTCCCTCATTTTTTCCCCCTCAAATTAAAATTGCTTAAGAACTTTAATCAAACTCAACCAAGCTCTTGACTAAACTAGGAAACATTGAGAACATCTCATTGCATTTTGATTTAGTATATTTTAATGGGAAGTAGGAGGTACAGATGCTATTGAAAAGCACAAATAAGCCCTGAGAGACTTGGCAGAATACTAACATGAGTAGGAAAGAGTTGAATGCACAATTCTATAATCCATGTGTTGCCAAAAGCAATGGCCACGTGCCACAGACTTTCATATGTAACCAAACTCTATCAGCTGCACTAACTGCTATAACTAATCCTTTTTACTGTCATCACTGACCCTAAAAAAAAAAAAACAACAAAAACCAGCAACAAAAACCAGGGAGGTTGCAAGGTGTGAGCTTCAAATTACCTTTGTGTCTTGTCCTGTATCTTGCCTTTCAAATGTGACTGTGTAGCTAAGTGCTGAGTTTTTTGTGAGATGCACTGGATAATTGTTCTGAGAGGGAAGTATTGCCCAGGAATTCTAGAGAAAACATCAGCTCACTTGTCAGTGCTGAGAGAAGGGTCCTCTGT
>JAWWLV010000035.1:5615887-5655162 GCA_035041135.1 Platyrinchus mystaceus
AGGATTACTAGTCAGTTAAGAAGTCCATAAATGCAGTCCATAAAAAAATCAAATGCTTATACTTACAAAATAGCAATGACTGGTGTCTTTTCTAAATACTAGGAATATTTTGTTGTCTTTTTATGTTTTACCCCATAGCTATTTTATTTATGCTGGAGAGGACCAGGAAGCTATAGCTAATGGGTCAGTTCTCTTAATTATAGAGAAGAGAGTCTCACATTTAGCCCTCCTTGTGCTCCTCTCCTGTTCACACAGTGCCTGCTTTCCTGCTGCATAACACCCCAAAGACCCTCTTGTTCTCTTCCTACAGGTTAAAATCAGGAAAAAAACAACATGAATGTTTGCCTTATAGCTCAGTGGTGTCGACAGGAGAGCACTCCTTCCAGCTGACAGTATTGATTGGCTTTTTCTTTGTACAACAAAATTTGTGTGTGTTCCTCTCTCTGCACAAACGATGTGATGGGCAGGGTTGGTGGGTCTGCTCCAGGTGACATCAAGGACAATGGTCACCAGGGTGCCACCTGTGTGCACCAGGGCTGCTCCAGAACAGCACTCAAGCATCTGTTTGATCTAACACTAGGACTAAAACAGGTCTTATCCCTTTTCTTAAGCATTGCTCAGGCAAATTACAGAATGAGATGAATTATCAGTCCTTTCATTTGCATTTTATCTTTACTATAAACCTAAATTAAGAGAATGAGACAGTTAAGCATATTACAGTGAAAAGGTTTAAAAAAAATTTTCATGTGAAACTTTTCCCCCATTTGCATGTCCTGAATATCCTCTGAATTTTCTAAGTTTCTCTTTTGCCTTTAAAGATGTGTACCTTCACACTGTTATCTTCCCTCATTTTCAACAAACCCACAAATTTAAAAGGAGAAAATCTAGTGTAAATACTAAAAATGTTCCAGCATGACTGAATCAAATGAAATCACAGCTTGCCCTGAAAATTATCAGCAGGAGAAATAACCAAAGGAATGTATATTGTCTTATCTGTACTAAAGTTTTGATTAAGACAACGAAATAAGCAGACCATAATGTTCTGTGTGTGTTTTAAAAGCATAATCATGCTTCAAAATGAGAATATCTATGTATGAATTCACATCAGATAGGTAATTAACCTTATGCCACAAAATATTTCAAATCTCCCTGTCCTTGAGAATTTACTAATGGCACATAAACTATTTACATCTTTTCTGAATAATTTATCCTGTCCTTCCATTATGTCAAATGAATTTATAATCTTGGATAATGAAGCATTCCTGAGTGAAAGTTAATATAGAGCAGTACCTCCTAGTGAGTACAAGTCTGTGAAGATACTTTTTTCCCCCCACAGAACTTTATAAATTCTTTAAATGTACTTATGCCAGCAAGTCTAGGATCAGAGAGCTTGGGTTTGTGCAGGATTTGCTGATATAAAACAAGGTAATTCCATTTATCTCAAAAGAGCAAGTCCTGTTTTTCCACTGGTGTTAAGTCAGAGAATTGAGCCTGGAATATTTAACTCTACCAGAGACTTGTGGATCTTAACTTTATTTAGATGAATATTCTATCCCAATATTACCCTTCGTGTCATGACATTTAATTAAGAAAGGTCATTTTTGTCTTCTTTGGAGTACTTGTAAATATTAAACTATGTTTCCCTTATGTATAGGTTCTTCTGCACAGAGGGATTAACATCAGCCCAGTTAAGGTCACTTTAGCTAATTTTGTGTTGAAGAAAAATTATCAGAGCAAGCTGCCTAAAATTAAATTGTCCTGTGCAAGAGTGACTTTGTGCCTGTGCTTGATGACTTGTTAGTATTTAAAGACCCACATGTATGTCGTTCTAGGATGCAAAAATAAGCAGGCAATAACTTCCATATGATTATAAGCCTCCAGATAAGCAACCCACTTTTGTTATTTGCCTGTTATTGTTTGTAATAAGGTTATAGGAAAGAAATATAGTCTATTAGTTCTTCTAATAAAGGTTAGAACAGGATGTAGGTACAGGTATTTTCTCTTAATTGCACATGTGCTAGTAGGAATAAATTCTTGATGTTGGCTGGTGATAGTGCTTCTACACCATGAAAGCAGATCTCTTTCTTCCTCTGTCTTTCCTGAATGGAAGTGCCCTTCAGCATTTTATTTGTTTATTTGACTGCAAAGTTTACCCTCTATGTTCTATTTGTCCTCACCCTTAATCTTGTTAGATGTTCAGTGTTCTCACCTTTCTTTTTCTAATAATGGAGGTGTTTGCTCCTTTTTTACATTTGCTACTTAAATCTCCTTCCTTTTGGCCTCTGGTTTCCTTTGCTGGAGCACAATCTGTAGGTAAGGCACCAAGATGCTCCATGCTGATGGAATCTCAATCTGCTCCTTTATGGTCGCAGCAGGAGGTGAAACATGTTACATGAGAGGTTTGTCAGTGGCTTTCACTACCCCTCTCTGGAGCCCTGAAGTTCTCCAACAGTGTCTTTGTATAAAGGCAATCCTTGAGATAAGGAAAAAGTGACATCCTGTAATGGTATAATGTCAAGGGAATAGGAATTTGGTGCCTGGCTCTGAGAGGCATCTCCTCCAGTGGGAAATAGTGTCAAAGTTGTAAATATTTGCCAGGAAGGAGGCAAAGGCGAAAATCAGAAATGCTACTTTTGCTAAATAATGTTTTATTTTTAAGCCTAAATTTTTAGGAAATACTGCTAGCAGTGGGAAAGCCACTATCCATTCCCAGTTTTCCCCACCAAATATAATAGCATTAAATTGACTCTACTGACTTAAACGATAGCACACAACGAAGACAGGCAGGCTGCTCATTGCTTTTCCGTCTGCAATATCTGCATTTTGACTCTCCTGGGACCAGAAAAAGGCTTAGGTACATCCCACTTGGCATAGTACAGAACCACAGAGTTTGACACCCCTTCCCTGTTCTTTTTAATTTCCCTTTCAGAACTAATGAACAACTCACAGATATAGAAGAGCAGCTTCTGAAACTCCGAGTCTCTAATTTTGCCAGTCTTTTCATTTTCCCTCTGCCCACCCTGGAATTCCCGAAATACGACACTTTTTGCATGATTGTAAAAACAGCAGAAATTATTAATGTGATGGAAAAGTAATAAAGCCAAGTAGAAAACTTCATTCCTAATAGCTGAAAGAAGGGCTTACAAGACTGGATAGGAAAAGGACTGATGCCCTGCAGGAATGTGTCTCTCCAACTCTTCAGTACCCTGGTTCACAGCTTCCAGTGGGCAGGTGAAGCCTTCATGTCAACAAAGGAAGCTTCCAGTATGACATTTAGAAACAGCATGTTGGGCCAAATAAAGGAAACTTCTTATTAAAGGTCACATTTGGAATTCTGCATAACGTAATGAGATTCTTTTCTTTTCCCTGCTCCTGAAGCTTTTCTTAACTGGGGAGCCTAAATGGGAGGAAATTGATGGTTGTTTAATGATTCTACAGCACGTTGGTGTTACGATGATATTTTAGGAATGCAAATTGGCTGATGGATGGGTGGAAAGATGAAAAGAAAGAGCCTTTCTCAAAGTAAAGAGTATCTAGCAGGCTTTACATTTTGGTAATATTTGTGGCCATATTTGTGGTTTTGAATGTATCATTAGAACTTTTCATATGTTTCCAAACCACCCCATTTATTTTGTATGAAAATGAAAAATCTGTGATATTTTTTTCTTCTGGGCAAGTTTTAGTCCTGCAACAAAAGGGTTTTGCTGTAAGCTGAAGATACCCTAGGCCATGAGTGTGCTCTGCTATTTTCCATGAAATTTAAGATTGCAGTCAGCTGTCAGACTTCTGTTTCCTATTTTACCAGAAGACATAATTCATCCTGTGAGCTGACTTGAAAGTGGAATTTCAGCAAGACGAGACAACTTGGATTTGAGGACATATGCTTCCCCTTTTGAAAAGGTCACTCTGTGCCTAGAACACATTCTCTCATATCTGTTCTTGTTGCTCTGCAGCTTTGGCAAGTGAAATATTCCACAGAATTTGTGGAAATATCTACAGCAAAGAGAAATGTGTGACTAAGAGTTTTGATAATTATATCCCTCCTGTGGTCCTCCTGATGAAGTGTTTCCTCTGTATCTATTTTTCCATTAGCTTCTTTACATTTCAGAACAATGGACTCTTCCTTTTTCTATTTATATATATCATGACAAAGTCCAGGTGCACAAAGTGCCTTAAAATCAGTAAATCAAGTAGATCAACCATGACTCAGATGTTATTTTACTCTGGAGGAAACAAGTCAGCTCTGTTCATTATCTATTGATATGCTGCTGGAATATTTTTTCCGACACTAAATAGTGAGAGATGATGAAAGTTTTTAATGCATACCTGGATCATAAATGAGTGAAGTAGCCTGTACTGTCAGACTTTATGGAGTCTTTTTTCCCAGCCTCTAGAGTATGTACAGGTGGGTGAAACTGGTGGGATATTTCTTTCTCCTAGGTGTGAAGAATTAAAGGATTTCTGAAGAGATAAGATACCCTGCTTGGTTGATTCCATATTGATGCTGACTGGCATTTGTGGATAGAAGCAGTTTTACTGATGCAGACAAGGCTACTTGCAGCTGATTTTGCAGCAGGGCAAGAGCCTCAGCTCAAAAAGTGTCCCAGGGCAAAGGAGGCAGCCTGGCAGAGCTCTCTAGGGTGGGAAAACCCCAACCTTCTCCTAGCCCTTCTCAAATCCCCCAGGGATGGCCAAAAGTGAGTGCTCTGTCTCACAGCTGGCCTCAGGCACAACCCCAAAATGCCTCTAGTGGTGAAAGGCTCAGGGCAATTACTGTTACCAGGGTCATTGTTTTGCCCTTAGAGAAAAACACCAATAATTGCAACTTGTCATTCTTCCATGAACAAAGAGGCCAGGCTGGTGATGTGCAATAAAAATAACTGAAGAAGTCAAAGGCAGTGTTTCAAAGTAATTTTTGTAAAGGCAAGAGATCAAGTGACACAATCTTTCTAGCCACTTCAATAAATATAGGGTGGTGATTAGCAGATAAAACTGAGTAATTGTAGTATTCTGCTCAACTCAGTATAATTTGCTGAAGTATCTATGTCAATCAAAGTTATATTTGGATTGACACTGTAAGGATATGTAAAACCTATTTATTTCTGAATAAATATTTGAAGAGGTTATATAAGCAGAGATGTCCAAAGCTCAGGGATTTTCCCTGAAAAGATGAAGATTAGTTATTGATAATAGCCTAATATAAGACTATTCATCTGGTTATCTAGAATAGTCTAAGCATTAATAATTATAGCCCTAGGCTTATAAAATGGAACAATTACTCCCCCACCCCCAAACATTAGGGTCTGGATCTGTTTGCCCTCACAAAGCATCTCCATTGGCATTAGGAATATCCACTTGGACTGTGGGATACACGTGGATTTCTAGAACAATAGCTGGAAGGTGTGCAGAGTAGGCTGGAGCATCTTAAATATTGGGCTCTTGAACATCCAGTGCTAACAGAATACTGTCTTTCACAAAGTAAATAATTGTAGGCAACAGGATAAAATGGTTTTAATCTGGCTTGACTTTCTCTAGGAGCTTCCACAAAACCAGAATTTGTACAAAACCTGCAAATTTCAAAAGTAATTCAGAAAAAAAAAAAGCCTTTTGGTTCTAAAATGTTATTTTCCATATCTTTAAAATTGTAAAGAAAGTTAACATAACATGAAATATTGAATTGTCCCATTTTACCAAAAAAACTTGAGAATTATCAGTACTGAGACTGAAATTTTATTATTTTAATATCACCACTAAAGAAAAAAAAAACTACAACCTCCTCCTTACTTGCTCTGCAACATTATCACTTTCAAAGCTGAGGATGGTCGTATCCTTTTAGGAGCCTTCTATCAGAAGTAGAAGTTTCCTGCTCTCAATCATTTCCTAGCCCTGAAGCTTGTAATGCTTGAAGTGAGTTTGTCTGGAGTTATTAATTTTCTTCAACTCTTTTGGAAGGAGAACTATCAAAAATAGATACATGCAAATGTACCATTTAACTAAGAAGCATAATGCATGCAAAATTTGGCCTTGAGTAAACGATATCAAGTAGGTCACTTTAATCACTGACTTGGATTTTTTTTTTTTTTAGTTCCCTTCAAGTCTTTTTATCAAAATTTCAGAGCTTAGTAACAAGTCAAGAAAATGTCAGTTTTCCATTGCAGAGCTGATGATGGCTTGACCCTTCCAGTTTGCTTTCACTCATGCAGAGCTCTTACTCCTCAGTCCTCCACATCAGTATATTTTAGTACTCACTGGCCAGTGTCTCCTGGGCACACAGTCTTTTGGGTCCCATCTGTATAGAAATACCAAATGAAGGCTTTTGAGTGTTCTAGATGGACTGCATAACAAATTTCCAAGAATTTGGAATTGTTAAGAATTCTGGATGATCAGTTCTTTTAAGTGTTCTCTGTTCCCTGTCTGTTGCTTTTATACAGAACTTGTATCTGAAGCTGATTCACAAGTGCTCTGGGTAGTATCACATAATTTCTCCTGCCTTTTCAAGCAATTGAGCCTTCACTATCAGCACTAATGGTCAGATTTCAGTTTTTCAAGCTGAAATTTCTCTTCCCTTGACACTCAGAATTCTATCATGCCTGCATTCCCATTCCCCTTCAGGAAGATCTTAAGGGTACACATTTATTTCTTATATTTCTGAGTAGAGGACGCAGCACTAAAAGCATTTGAACTGCTTTTTAAGCAATATGTTAATTGACCCAGCTCTCTTTCATGGTTTACATTTGTCCTTAAAAGCACACAAAAACATCTGGTGAAAAAAAGAGAATGAACTAACTCAACAACATTACTATAACACTTTCCATTTACAACCAGATGAAACATTACCTTATATACACAGGCATTATATTTCTTTTCCCACGTTTATTTCCAAAGCATTTTTGTATCTGGAGAGGAATATGCCTGATTTTGTTTGATTTTATGACTGTGTTACATAGCCTTTTCTGATATTTTGTGGATCACAGGTGGAGAAACATTGGACTAGAAACTGTATATCTGTCCCACCCCCACCTACATGCAAGTATCTGTAAAATCTTAAAACTGCTCCACTTTTTTATGTGATCTTAAAATTCTATTTTCCCATTGAAAGCTGAAAATGCGTATAATTTTTAGTGACATTTCATTGTGTTATTCCCAAAAGACTTGTGTTTAAAATCAAACAGATGTTTTGATTTTTGTTTTTGTTTTTGTTTGTGCTCTAGGTGACACCTTATTAGCACAATAAACTTCCTCTTTATGTGACTGATGTGAGCTCTTTTTCTCATCCCAAATGTACTCCTTACATTTAGATAATGCACCTATTTACAACACCACTCAAACTATCTGCTCCTTTTAATGTACTTTTTCCTCTTAAAAAGTCTTAAAACTTCAGGATGAACGTATTACTGTGAAATGAAAAGGTTGATGGTTGTAAAAAATTAGAAAAACTGGAAGAGATGGCTCCTCTGGCTCCTGGTCTGCTGGTTCATGGGAGATTTGTCCACAGCCTTGCTAAGGAGAAAGGAAATTGCATGCACTGATCTCCTTAAAGAGCGGGTCATTTCACAGCAATTAGCTGAGCTGGGCAAGAACAGCTTCCTCTTGGTAAATCCATACTGCTCCTCCTCATTTTCTTGTCCTTCCTATGTTTGGCAGTGGCTTCTGTGAGGATGTGCTCCACAATTTTGTCAAGAAAGTGAAGTTAGACTGCCCTGCTTGTAGTTCCCTCTGCCTTGTGCTGAAGATGGTTTGCCACTGCCATGAATCAAATCACCTGTCTTGGATGCAGCCTGTCCAGTCCCATGGATCTATCCCTGTCTATGGGTCTAGATATGGATAGCCTAGTCTTGATCCTTGCCAGTCATGGGCACTGCTTCTCTCCCCCAGGCTTAGCACATCACAATAAAGGGCTCCATGTCAACACTTCATCCTGCAAGTGCTATTGATAAACGCCAAGGTTGGAAAGAAGTGCTGGGATTGAACAGCTGGGAGGAGGCAGATGGAGTAAGAAGTAGTAAATGGCTGACAGCCACATCAGCAGACAAAGGAAATGTGTTATTTATTTTGAGTTGTTGATGCTGAAGACAAAGCAAATGTAAGTATTTGGGAATGAAGCAGATGGGATGGACACGGCTTCCAGAAGCATGGGAGGAAGACAACATTTCACCAAATGCTTATGTCAAATCATATGCCAGCAGAGATAACAAAAATAGATATTTACATTTGCAGTAAGCTTGTAGCAGCTTTCTGTGAAGTGGAAAACAAAGCTTTTCTGTTAACTACTGGTGAATGAAAGAGCTCTTCTTGGAACAATCTGTACTTTAAAATTGTGGATCTGGCGCTGGAAGTAAAGTAATAGAGCTAATGAAAAGCAATTACAAGCTCCACACTATTATAATTCATCTTTTTCTAAAATCCATACACTGCAGGCATGAAAGACACAAAGCTGCAGGCAGCAAAGGCTGAACTGCAGTGTTTTCCCAGGCATTGGACTACGGTGTGCTCCCATTTCTGCCACTGACTCTCAGCTCATCCCCTGGCTGACACCAAACAGTCTTTCATTTCCCATCTTTCATTCCTCTCACCAACTATTTATATGCAGATGTATGAGATCTTTCTCATGATTCCATATTCCATGGGACCTTCATCCTGACTAAGCTGCCAGGGTCTGTGACTACAATAAAAATTTCCCTCTGAAATTTAAGTTTTTAGTAGGAATAAGCATTTTACATTCCTTTACATCATCTCTATGGGCTCCTCCACACTTGGAGAATACACATCACATCTACAGCTCACAGCATTCTTCAGTGATGGCAACTGATATGGTAAGAGAGAAAAAAAAGGCTAATCCTTTTAAATTAACTGATCAGTGAATATTTGCTCTAAGATTTAGTGATTTGGGCTATGTATGAAAGCTTTAATGGCTTGAGGTGAAAAATAGGAAGAAATTAGCTGGTTTACTGATTAGGATGAGGATAAGAGAGAAGCATATAATTAGCTTGAATAGACACAAACCCAACTCTTTAAAACCTGCTCATTATTGTTTTAATAGTTGGAATGTGCATTTGCTGTGGAAGTTGTGTGCAGCTATTGCTAAATTATTGCTACAGCGAGGCTGTCATTCAGGTTCTTGGGTTTTGTACTTGCCCCTTTTCCTGATGAATACTTTTTTTAGTTTTAAATACTTTTTTCTCTAAAAAAACATAAGTAAAGGGAAACTAAAAAAAAATCTTCTGTTAGTCATAGAGAAATATCTCCAAATTGCCCTTTTCTCCTATAATTGTTATGATATTTTGTGGAAAGTCAAAAGCATGCTGAGGGATTGCTACAAGCTATTAAAAAGGGAATGAAGAAGAAAGTTTTAAAATTCTGTAGAAGTTGCTTTTAAAGTGTGACCATCAGAAATTTAGAAGATTGTTGATGAGGCTTCATAGTGAGCTGCACATTTTCTGCTTAGGCTAAATGTTGTATTTGTCAGAGAAGAGTAATTTTCCTGTCTACTTGCATTCATTACAGTTTACATATGCCATGCTCTATGCTTTTGCATCATGAAGAGCTGTACTTTCCTCTAGGTGTATCATCCATGATGATTCACCTTATATTTCAGAAATAAGGATGTGCTTTTTGTTTCTCTAAAGTTGTCCAGAGTTCAACAACTTTTTGTTCCTTTTTTTTTTTCCTTTTTCATTTTAGGGAAGTTCAAGGGTGTTTTTCCAACTTTGTAAACAGTCATTTTGCATTTGTTAACTTGGTATTCTCTAAGTAATTTGAATTACTTCACTGAGAACATCTCCTAATGTTTTGAGGTGTAATTGCACAGCAGTCTGCAGTTAATAAAGCACAGCAGTTTGCAAAGTGAACCTCCCAGCACCACATCCATCTTTTTCTCCCTCTGTGAGGAATCATAGTTATACCTCATTTGGGAAGAGCACTGGTTCTCCATTTTTCCTTGACAGACGTGTCAGTTTAAAAGGGATGCATGGAAAGCTCCCTCCCTGTGCTCCTCAAACAAGCACATCTCTTAAGACAATAAAGTGTCTAAATCATTGCATTATTAATGACGTACGAAAAAGCCTCCTCTTTCCAAGTGGAATGCTCAATCATTTAAACTCTTTACTCCGAAATTATCAGCAGCAATTTAATGGTGCAGCTGGCTATAAATGGAGGCAGGTTGCCCGTGGCAATGTCAGATGGGATTGTGTCAGGCTGAGGACCCTGGCAGTAATCCGGGCTGACAGCTTCCCCCATTACTGCTTTTTCCCGGCCGCTCCATCGGCGCTGGGTGTGATGTGAACGGACAGACCCAGCGACTGTGCGCGCGGTCGATGGATCGGCGCTGCACAGCCCTCCTGAGCTCACAGCACCCCTGTGCTGACATCCCACAGCTCTGATGAAGGAGTTATGGGCTTGGCCAGGCCGGCCAAAAGGTGATTTTCTCCATTATAGGGCTTAATTAACAAGCGGGCTGGTGTTTGTAGTCCAGGAATGGTTGTTTTTTAGCTGTGCTGTTCTAGTTTTCCAGGTGTCTTCCCTCTAGAGCTATAAATTGCTTCCACAGAACCACAGAATCAATGAGGTTGGAAAAGACCTCTGAGATATCAAGTCCAACCTTTGACCCAACACCACCTTGTCCACCAGACCATGTCACTGATGCCAAATCAAGTCTCTTCTTAAATACCTCCAGGGACAGTGACTCCACCCCCTCCCTGGGCAGCCCATTCCAATGTCTGATCACTCTCTCTGTAAAGAACTTCTTCCTTATGTCCAACCGAAACCTCCCCTGCTGCAGCTTAAGACCATGCCCTCTTGTCCTACTGCTGGTTGTCTGGGAGAAGAGACTGATCCCCACTGTGTCCAACCTCCTGTCAGGGAGTTCGAGACCAATAACTTGCCAAGTCATTAAAAGGATGAACAGTTGAGGTAGCAAAACTTAGCAAGTAGCTTTAGAAACATGGGATAATCTATAACAATTCTCCTTTACAATGAGTCAGTGTGCTTTGGACAAATATCATTCCTGTTTGTGACACTCAGAAGCTGCAGCACTGATTTAAGTGTATTGACTAAAGATAAACCAAAGGTCTACAACTCACTCAAATGTGATTTTCTGTCAATTTACTGAGGTTTTTATTTTTTCCACATAAACCTCAAATACTTTATTGCCAGCGTTTATCTGCTTTGAGATCCTGAACATTAAAGTACATGGATTTCTAGGCAATATCATATGAATCAATAACAAAATGACACATTCAACTTTCCCATTTGATATTAACATCTGTAGTAAATGTAGTGGTAAATATTAGATTATGCATAAATATTTTGAGAATGGGATGCTCTTGGTAATTTGAAGAGAAAATTGTGAAGTGAAATAATAAAGTCATACTTTTTAAATAATACATAGCAAAATCTAATCTGTCTTTTATATGACTCTGTGGTTTCTAAAGTTATATGAAGCAAAACTAGCTGACTCCTATATTTATGGGGGTTTTCTGTTTGCTTTTGTTTGGTGGTCTATTTGGTTTTGGGTTTGCTTTGGTTTGGGTTTTTTTTTTTTAACTAATGAAGTAGTATATGTGATACGTAATACATTTAGAGTAAGTATTGAGTAAAGTTTTAAAATTTGAAAGAAGCCTGTCTTTTGTATAGGCATTTATCATGCAATTTAATCTCAGCAGGTTTGGGAAATTGTCCTCACCCTTTGCAAATTATAATCATATTAGTATTGTTATAAATGTTGTTGCAAAGTCACTCTTAAAGCTCTGAGAACAAAAAGAGAGCCTAGTTGAATAGAAAAGGTAATTTGATGGGGAAGCTTTTATGAAATGCTGTCAGCATGTCTTTATGCTGGGCATTAATGATCAACTTAGTGGACAGATAACATGAAATGGAAAGATATTTTAGTGCCCTGTGAGATACGATGATGCTGAAGTGGTGGTCTTCCTTTGTTGCATGGAATGGGACTTCCCAGGAAAGCTGTACTCTTCCTGTCATATTTTTGGAAGTGCTTTTCTCTGCCCCTTTTGGTTGGAATTGAGGCACAATCAAATATCAGATTTATAATTAGAAATTGATTTTTTTGGATTTGTATGACTTAGAGCTCTGGTTAGTGTGTGTGCTATGATTGACAACCTTAGCTAAGGAGACAAGATTGAAAAGGTCACCAAGTTATCCATCCTCTAACTCAAGATGATAAATTGAGGCAGTGATTGAAGCAGAGAAGTAGATGGGCTGGAGAAGCTTATCTTGTAGTTTGCTTTCTGTCTGGGCATACAGATAAGTTTTAAATCACATGCTGTAGAGTGACTCGTGTGGTGATGTGAAGGTTATCGTTCCCAGCAGTGGGGTCCATCAGCCAGAGCTTCCAGAAAGTCCCAAAGTGGGGAGGTGATCTTTGCACTGCAAACCGTCAGGCACAGTGATGTCCAGCACAGCATGTGGGAACCACTGAAATCTCTTTCCCAGCCTTTTGCCCTGGGGTAACAAGCCAGAGCTATTCCCAGAGGTTAGAGATGTGCCCTTTGGTGAGGGTCTGACACAAACACCTGGCTTGACCATTTGCTAAGCATGAAACCTGACTGTGAAACAAGAATGCTGATGTAGAGCAGGTGTATGGTCACATCTCTGCACCAAGCACAGTGCTGTAGATGGTCAGAAGGTGCTATGGGATTACTTATACCCACTAGAAGTCCCGCTCCTCCCATCATGCCAAGACTTTGACCTTCACCAGGTGGCTGGGACACAGAGAAGTTTGTGCTGGTTGTCCTTTGCAAGGAAGAAGGGCTCTTCCTTGGCTTTGGCAGTAGACTCCACTTTTAGGTCCAGGAGTGCTTGGCTCTCTGCTGCTGCTGCAGCAGCACTTTCTATGGCTCTCTTTTAAGAAGGTGGATTTGGAGCTGTGGTGATTTACGTAGTCTCCAGTAATGCTCATTTCTGCTGTATCTATTCTGGAGAAACAGTGAAACAGCATATATGTTGTTGCATAATATTGAGTAAAATTATTAAAGCTAAGAATGTTCTGCTCAGTTATGAGAAGTGATGCTCCTAGATCACTAGGATAGAGATGTGTGCATTTATATGGCAGGCACAGACAGCTCTAGGGAAAGAGAAAGGTCAGAAGGGGAAAAAATGCGGTTCTAAAAGATGAATATTTTATCTGTTTTACCTAAATTGTACCTTAGCCAAAAGCCCAGACAACATAGTGCAAAAGAGAGAAGGACATCTCAAAATAAAAGGCTTTCAGTTTGCTAAAACTTCATTTATTATGGGCTCGAGAAGCAGCTGAAATAGGAAAATGCTGAATGGTTGTGCTAGGAAGCATGAAGCAGGAAAGTCACTTTTCACTTACTGATTCCTATTTGGTTGCCATCCACCTCCATCATGTTAACCCCTCGAGAGCTCAGCCAGGAGCCTTCTTCCCTGGCACAGTTCCTCTGCCAGCCCTCCAGGCATAGCTGCATTACATATAAGACCCAATACAAGAGCAGGCGTGTCTGAGGCTCACAGGGAGATTGTGGATCTTGTAATAAACAGTCATTTCAGACATTTCTCCTTGATTTTAAATATACTTTTTATTTTGATGTATCCTGAGTTATCTGACCCTCCTTCTACTGTAGTAATTTACAGATGGTGTTTTAATACAAAGATTTTTTTTTTCATGTCTTCTCCCATCAAGCTAACTTTTCCTACTTCTCACTGTGTCAGCTGAGATATATGCTGTTAATACCAGAGAGAAATGTGGGCAGCTGGATTATTAGCCAGGTATAGCCAAGGCAGTATAATTTAAAAAGAGAAAACAACCACCTGAAAGTGCACCCATAGGTCTCATCACAGTCACAGGTTTTTACAGGAAAATAACAGGTTAAAGTACACATCAACAGAAGGGTAAAGGTTAAACACATTTTTTTCATTTTAATGCCTCTTTTCAACTCACTAATGTTCATTTGCAGAAGGAAAATGTGTACAGTGCTTATTTATTTGCATGTGCGTAGGTGAAAGTCATTTGCAATGTGTTGAGTCCTGGCCAGGCATAACAGCACATACATACACATCTATCCTGCCCTTGAGATGAGAGATTTTCACCCTTCTGATTCTCAGGAGGGTAAAAAGCAGATATACAAAGCGAAGTGGTTGGTGGTGTTTTGCTTTCCTGATTTGACTTGAAAGAGAGATGTAATTTCATTGAGCTGTGACCAGAAGGGTGTCTTCTGTTGACCCCAGCTGTTTTTGGACCAGGCCTACTCAGCAGATTGATTATATACACTTGTCTGAAAAATATCATGATTTACTGGTCTATCAGTGTTGGAGGGATCTTGGGATCACAGCATTTAGAGCTCACTGTGCAGTAAGTGCATGAGGTGTGTCATTAAGCCATCTGGCTGGTTTAACTGGGAATGGAGGCTGGTTCACATCCGGCCCACCCACAGTTCCTCCTCAGGGTGCAGTGCAGTGGTGGTGGTTCTTCTGGGAGACTTGGGAGGGCTCAGCATTTCTGGAGATCCTGCCTGTCCAAAGACTGGCTGTCTGCTTGGAAAGGCAATGCTCTGACCATTTTACTGAAAGCTAGAATTCAAAATAAAATTCTTTAATAGACCCTGTTAGAGAATACATTTACATTCATCAGTCTTTCATGTAGTTCCATAAATAGTCCACATGCAGAAACAGCACAGGAACACATCTGCAGTTCTCTCTTTACTCAGTTGCCCTGTTCCCAGTCTCCCCGACCTTTTCTTTCAGGGTGTTTGGCAGATTAACGTCGTCAAGTTAAACTCAATACGAATTGAGGCCCTGTATGCTCAGAATGGTAGTTCCCTTTTCCAGCTTCATCTGCCAATCCAGTAAGATGTCACCTCTCCATATCACTCCCATTGCCATTATAAATTCTCTGTCACTTTATATTGTGTTCTCCTTCCTGCACATCATCTGTTCCTACATTCTTCTTCCTAGCATTAACTGAGCACAATAGTGTGTATATGTAATATGAAAAATAATTGCTTGAAAAAATGTATAATAAATTTTATGAACAATTAGTCAGCATTTAAATATGTGGAACACATTTTTGCATGGAGTCATAATTAACAGCTGACACGAGGAGCTGCTGAGGATCAGAGTGGGGTGCTGTGGTGGGAGAGAGCTGTAAGGGATTGGTTTGAGTCTCAACAGGGACAGCACTGGAAGAAGGGGGACGTGGCTTGCAGGGCTCATAGGAGGTCAGAGACAGATGAGGTGGCAGGGAGATGGTTCGGATCCAGCTGGAAATGCAGGAAAATGGAGTCTGAGTTCAACATAGTGTGATAATTATCAGGAAAGGGAGGGGGTGATGCGTCTGAAAAGCTGGAAGTACTGTGGAAATTCAGCAATGGCAGGGCCGGGAGGACTTCAAAAGGCTAATGAGGACAAGGTATTATAGTGTATAAAAAATTATGTCCAGGTAAACTGAAGAGTTGTCAAACCTACTCCTGAATATGCTGACCCTTTCCTAGGAAAACATGGGAATGTAGGATGGCATGTTGCAAGATATATGATGTGACACTGGCACGGGCTGCTAGTGCGTGTATGAGATAGAGTAATGAAAACCTTCATGTGGATTTATTGGAAGGTTTGAAATTGTGCCAACAGGGAGAAAAAAACCCTTCTTGTACCTTGCCACAAATACAAGGCAGTGTGGTTGCCAGCAGGATCTGCAGAGGTGTTCAGGCCTCTCCCTGGCTTGAGAAACTGGAGGAATTTTTATCTTTTATCCACTCCTATCCAGACTGACAATGAAGAGAAAACTGCAGCAAGGTCTGTCCGACAGCAGTAACCTCTCAGCAGCTCTACTTTTAGTTCTGATGGTGAAAAACACTTGAATTTGAACCAAATCAGTCTTGTAAGAGTGGATGGGAGAAACAATTTGAATAAAGAAATACAACCATGCCAACTCTTCCCTTGAAGCAAACACCGAACCTTATCTTAAGTCTCTGGAGTACTGCAACTCCTGCCATCACTCTCCCTGTCTGCAGGTTGGAAACCACATTTTTCTCACAGTTATAATCCATGTAATCCTACTATGTGAGCTTAGATAAGAATTAAATTAGCAACAAAGTATTGTAAGTGGAAAATTGGCTTTGAGAATTCTACACAGAGACTGGGCACTGCTCATTTCAGGGTCAGTAGCAGGTTTATTGCAAGATGGTCAACACGAAGGGGTCAGGAATGTTAATAATAATGAGATTTCAGTTTCCTCAATGAGTCTGGTTTTTCACCTTGTATTATATTGAGACAACCATGTAACACTAGTCAGTATTTACCTTTCGACTTCATTGCATAAATATTGGAATGCTTGAAATAAAAACCTTCATATGATAACTAAGGCCCTTCATGTTCTTTCTTTTAAAAACACAAAGAAGATCTCAAACAACTCTTTAATAATACAATAGTACCACAGCTGGGAATTGAAAGCATGTTATCTTCCAATCAGCTCATCTGTTCCCATATGGAAAACAGCACAAACATTTTGGAGGCCTCAGATGTGTTTTTATGACTTTCAAGGTAGGAAATAATTCTGCAAAAGTCATCAAAGGAAATTATACTTCTGTAAATGGAAATTTTGTATCTCTGTAAGCATGCCATGGCTTACTTGCTTGGATGTCTTTGCCATAAGCATGTACACAATTCCTGGTCTATTTAGGAACTTGATTTTTTTAGGCTGCTGCTTCTATAGCTGCAGAAAACATTCAACTTCACATTTGAGAGCTGTGGTATGCAATACTAGCAGAAATGCTGATTTAAGGGAAATAAAAGTATTTGAAGTAAATAACTATTTTTAAAAATCTAATTATAATTAGATTATAAAGCAGCGTGAATTAACACTTCATTGTGATTCCTTTTTCTTCTTGTGAAGTAACTAAGACTCTGCTTGTGCAAGTTGTAATAGTTATAATAATAAGGTTTATATTGCAAATGTAGGCTGCAAAGCAATTTCTATTGAGAGCACAGAAATACCAACTTCTTAAGCAAGCACTTTGCATTCAGGAAAACTCTGTGCATGGTGTGAGGTGGTATTTGGTTGTGACCAAATAGCACAACCAATGGTCTGCAGAGCAGGGACAAACCCTGTCCTCTCTTGCAGTGACAGGGGCTGAGCACAGGGCTACTGTACAGAACACACAGTGCTCAGAACATGCTCTTTCCTGCCAGTCCCTCTTCTGGAGTGAAGGGGTTTAGAGAGTGGTTAGAGACATCTGACAGACTTCAGGTATTTACCTTTCCTTTTGTTTTTATGTGTGAAAGGTCAGAAATGGTGTCTTTCTTCTGATACCTGTTGATCTCTGCAGTTCTCCTTCAACAGCATCACATCTCTATAGGGCCCAAAGCAGCACTAGTCCTAACACATGCTTTTTGCCTCATCAGGACCTGAAAAAGTGGTCCCAGTTCAGAAAAGTACTTTGCAGATTTGATTTTAATAAGCATGAATAAAATCCCGTTGTTTGTCTGTACAGTTCAGTTGTAAGCTCAGGAAAACCTTTGGATCCTAGAAGGCACCTGCAGCCCTGAAACCCATGAACATCAAACAGGTGCTGAATTCCCCAATGCTCAAAGTATAGTCTGTGTTTTAATTTTCTGTGTGAGCAGGTCACAGGGAAAGCAGTGGGGCTGAGATTCCAAATGCATTTCACAAAGTGCCAGTGATTCAAATCGAGCAAATGTCCAGAGGGTGCTCCGATACTGTGAAACTTGGGAGATTTATTTCTCCATTCTTCATAAACTGCATGTGTATCCTGGGGTTTTGGTTAGTGAGTTGCACTGTAGGACACAAATAATTAATTATTTCTGGGATTATTTTCACATGGTCCAAGACTGTAATTCATCCATTTTGCAGAAGTGTTTAAATCAGGCAGACTCTTTTCTCATGTCAAGAAATGCTCTGTAACTCTTAATCCTTTCATCATTTAATGAATAGAAACAATACTACTTTGGACAAGTTATGTGTCTTGGTTGCTGCTCATTCAGACAAATACATTGCAGAAACAAACAGCTGAGCTTTTATAGGACTAAGGTTTGCAAATGGTGCTGGAGTAGTTTAATGACTCCCAGTCCTAAACCAGGGGTGGGCCATAGGCTGGAAGGTGCATCTGACACCTTTGAAAGAAAAGTGGAGTGGATAAAAGATTACAGCTGTAATGTGGCTGCTACCCTTGATGGCACAGCAATAAACTAAACTGGAATATTAACTCTGGACTTTGAGCTCCCTTAAACTTCAGTGGCCTTAGGGCACCTTTGTATCCATGAATGTATTTTTGGGGTATGTCCTGCATGGTCTGGCCTCCCTGCCAGCTGTATCACTTGCTCTGTGAAACAATAGATCCAAAATAATCTTAAATTGTCCAAGTGATTTAATTTCTAACACCTAAGCATCAGAGATGTTTCTGAAAGTTCAGTCTGCATGTATCCTAAATTCAGTCTAAGAGGTTCCTGTGACATTTAAACTGACTATAATTCAAAATGTTTGTAGTACCAACTCTCAGGAGCCAAAACATGCAGCACATCTAACTCATGCCTGCAGAGAACCTTTTAAAGTCTCTACCTCTTCCCCTTCCCCATGGCTTGCAAGATCTGATGTTATTCTTTGTTGTCATATCAGTTTTACTCCCTCATCTCCCTGTCTTTGTGGAGCTTTTATGTGCACATGGCAGAAAACGGCCTCTGCTTTGATTCCAAGCTGAATCTGTGGCAACACAGCACATTTCAGTCTGGAGCAGGAAAGTGGAAAAAAAAAGAGAGAAAAGGAGAAAGCTGAGGTTGTTAGGAGGAAGTGGGCGACCTGGATTATAGCTGGTTATAAAAAGCAGCTCTGTGTGGGCTGGATCTGACTCTGCAGCAGATTAATGAACACTGCCAGGTTCCCTCTGCAGGTGGCTGGAGGAGTTTGTGTGGCTGACAGGGCCTCCCAGTTCCCACCTTGCTGGGTTCTCCAGATGTTATTGTCCCTGTCAGATGGACTTAATTTAAATTCAGAGCTATGTCTAGTGATACTAGTGCTTTCCATCACTACCACCCAGGGGAAGCTGGCACCCCACACTGCACCCACACTTTCCTCTTGCACAGCTGCAGGTCTCTAGTCACCCTGACCTCAATTTCTTTTGAAGCCTTACTTCTTTCCTTAAGTAAGTTTTTCTGCTGAATGAAATGTCAGCAGATAACATCAGTCTACTTCATAATTTAATAGTTCCAAATATGGTTTGGAGCCTGACTCAACATCCTCTTTTAGTAGACAGTTTGATATTTTGGTAATATTTGCCTATAACTCCTTACACTGTGGACTAGCAAGCACAAGACACATGACTTCAGACACATAAGTATCTTACATTCCTTCCCACCTTGTTTTTGGCAGCTCTTGTATTCCTTACCCCTCGCCCAAAAGGAGGTCTGTGCTTCTGGGTCAAGACACCCCTCTCTGTTTCTCTCTCGGGGAGCCCCTGCTAGTCCACAGCTGCTGACTTGCTGTTTCCATTCAGCCACCTGAATTTCAAGTACTTTGCCTTGATGTTGGTATTATCTTGGCTTCTGGAAGGATAATGGCAGTGAGTGAGGCAACTTGTCTTCTTCAGACAACTTTTTTAATGTCCTTCTGAGAGGAACCCCACAGCAGAAAGATAAGCAAACAAGATCTTCTTCTAATATTGCTGGATTACGGTTAACTGAGAAAGAAAACTTAAGGAATACAGTCCTTCCAAGAAGAAGAATGTCTTCCAAAATTCCTGTTTTTCAGACCAGACTGTTTTGAGGATCAGAACTGAAAACTAAGAGATGGAATTTTTCAGAGCTGTGAGAAATCTTTAGGAGAGCCAGTTTCTCCAAAGCCGTGATCATCCCTTTTTGCTGGAATTTGTCCCTTCAGCAGTATAAATGATTGCTTTTGGCTGGATGTGTTCTCAGCCCTAGAATAGGTACAACATGGTCTGAAAAAAAGAAAGCAATAAAAAATCAAAAGCTGTTTCTAAAGAGTGCTTTACATGTGGGCCTCACCTATATATACCTACAGAAGATATTTTTTCTCAGCCTCTACATTTCAGCCCAGGGATGACCCTACTGACTGTCTTTACACCCTTTACTGACTTTGAATAGCACATGGATTATTGTATCAGCTGCAATGGTATCAATAATGCTACTGCTTATGGGATTCTTATTAATTCCTATAACTGTCCCACAGAGCCACCTGCCCCAAGGCTGCAGAAGCCATGAGTGTCACACAGCTCCTCTCAGCCCTAGAAAACACTTTTCTCACAGTTTATGTGATACAGTAAAAGCTTTGATCAGGCCTTTGGAAGAGCTCCTGAAGAAGCCATGCTTCCGTGAAAAGGGGGTGCTCATGTTGGGGAGTTATTTATATCTTCTGGATCAACAAAGAACTAAATGGAGTTTGTTGCTTACAAACCACATAGACTTTCTGTGACCAGGTGCTGACACAATAAATGTACCTGTAAGAAAGTGAGTTGTAAGCTGCTAATCCCTCTCTGTCTCTTCTTTTGCATGAGACTACATTTTTACAAGGTGCAGTTTAACCTGAAACTTGACCTGTCTTCCTGAGAAATTAGTTCAATCAATAATTGCTCTCTACTTAGGGACCGAGGGAAAACAGTGGAACTTGCAAAGCTGCTTTGAAATTCATTTCCAGTGAGGTGAAAGCTCATCTTAAAAATTGAAATTTCTCTGATTACTGCTGCAGGTAGAAGATTAAAAAACTCTCCTGGTAAGATTGTAGGAACTTGTCACAGCAAAGAGCTTAATGTTATTATTTTATTCTCCATTAAAAACTTTAGCACTTTAATCAGTAAGAGATGCACTTTAGGTGTTAATTGAGATTAGAATTATGTTTATGCTCAGAGCAGCTTATTCTGAAATGACCTTGGCCCTTGTCACTGGGGCATGACACTACAAGTTTATTCCTGTTTCAATTTTTAAATAGACACGAGGCTAATGTCATTTGAGGATTTGTTTGACGCAGTCCTTCAAGCAGCAATTTTTGGCAGAAATGGTAAGATAAACAGGTTATGCAGAGGTCAGTAGTTGACCATCAGCTTGCGTGGCTGCACAGGACTGAAGGAAGCAGTGCTGGCTGCTCTGCTGGTGCTGGTTGACTTGGCTGCAGTGAAACCCCCTGGGGTCAGAAGGGGGACATAGTGAGAATGGGGAATTTGTCCTTCAGTGACAAATAAGTGATTAAGAGCCTTTGCTGTCATTCAAGTCCTCAAAGTACCTTTTAAATGTACATTCTTACCATGGATTAACCACATGAAATCCACTTCAGGCAATAGCAGTATGCTGCCAAGATGATTCCTGTCACTTGACTTGTGTTTCCTCTCTCCTACAAAGTCCCTCTTTGTGCACTTAATGCAGCCTAAAAGGTGTCTGAATATCTATGTAAGTGAAGTTGCTCATACAGGGCATAAATGTCAAGAAATCTGTTCTCCTAGTAAAATCTCTCAACCATTATAGGATTTGCTTTGATGACAGACTTTATGTGAATGGAAGATATTACATTTATGCTTCAATATAGCTGAGAACTTCTTAAAGAGAAAGTGGTGAAGCATGCCAGATTATTTACCAAAGTACTGTAAATGTCACAGGTTGCAGTTCTGTGAGTGCAAAGAAGGAAAATGCATTAGTGGTGTCCTCTTTGCCAAAGCTCCGTGTTCCCAGGTGTATGCCACGCACTTCATATGGAAACTGGAAACAATTGAACCAACAAATGAAAATCCAAATTGTCAGACAGGCAAGAGCTGGAAAACAGGAGGTGTCCTCAATGCCTTCTCCTAGACACAGACTATCAATTTCTCTGGTGAACACTGGGTCAAATCTGCATTATTTTGATTTTGCTTTAGAGCCACTTTTGTCACCTAGAAGTAAATCACACCTGTGCATAATCCATTGATGCAACAAAGTGTAAGAGCTGAGCACACCTTTCTTATGTTGTCTAGAAATAGCTGCTCAGCATTAGCAGAGCCCATCCTGCATTTGGCTGGCAAAGGCCAGTGTGTTTTCTCTTGAACCCTCCTTGCTCCTGGTGAATGGCACACGGGAAATGAGAAACATCCATAAATCTCCCATGTGCTTTTCTCTCGTAGCCATAGCTCACACAGGCAAGAAGTGTTCACTGGTTTAATCACAGATGCCCTTCACAGGTGGCACAACAACCTTTAGAGAAGAGTTAATCTTTGGAAGCCAGGAGGTTTTAATGCCAAAATCTAACAGGCTGCTTGGAGAGTGCTCACCAGTTCTGTGCATGTAGCTTGAGGCAGTGTTGCTGAGACACAATAAGCCTCAGCACTAAAGACATTTCTTTCCCAGAAGGTGCTATATTAGCTACTTTAAACTTTGCTAAAACTAAAGATTATTTGGAAAAGAGTATAAACCACTATGTTTTAACATTACCAATTAATAAATATCAACCAATTCATAGATAAATCTTTCTAACTCATGAAGTTAATAATATAGAGTCCTAAGTCTATACATTCTTATCACTGTCTGGGGTGTCCTAAATGTGCATCTTTCAAGTCCATAAATATCTCAGAATCACTAGAGAAAAAACACTTAGAGTGCTGATGGATTTTTCTTTTGACTCTTTAATGAAGCTAATAGACTCATAAAAAGCATTTGGTAAGATGGGAGAGGGAGGGAGGGAGATTTAAAAAAGGCTTTTTGAAATCTAAGGTTTTCAGAGTTTTTCCCTGAGGTGCTTGGAGATTTCCTCTGTTCAGAATCACACTGTGGAAAGGGCATCAACAAATTAGAGAGCATCAGTAAACAGATGAAAACTGGTGCACAAAGTAATGTCAGTACAACTTGTAAGCTTTTCCCCAGACTTCCGTTTATATTTATAATACTGCACAGTGGCTTCAAAGGTTTCCATTATCTTTGGTGGTTGCACTTATAGCACTTTCAATCAAACCAACCAACCAACCAAAAACTTCAGCTTCTTCTCTTTTTTTAGACTTTATGCTGGGCAAACTAGCTTGGGTTGTGCCAGCAGTCTGGATCCGAGGGGGCTGGACAGGAGTAGAGGCTCTCACTGCTGCTGCTCTCAACTTTCTGTAGCAACACGGTGGGGTTAAAGCTGCTGCGTGTGTGACATGGGCTGTGGAGAGCAGAGCAGGCAGGGGAAAAAAAAAAAAAAAAGAAAAAGAAAAAAGAAAAGGGGGAAAAGAATCAAACCAAACAAACCACCGAGGGATCCGATCTGCACACCTGATGCTTTTCAGGTTTTAGAACTGGGCAAAAGCGCTGCAGCGCAACGAACGCCGGAGATGAACCCGGGCAGGGGCGGCCGGCAGGTGTCAGCGCATCCCTGCGCTCCCAGCGCCGGCCGGCAGGGATGGGCTGGGATGGGCTGGGATGGGCTGGGATGGGCTGGGATGGGCCGGGCCGGGCTGGCAGCATCTGCAGCGGCAGCTCCCCGGCTGCCACTCCGTTTGCGAGTCTGCTCGATTAGATTGTTGCCGTTCAACTTCCCGCATCAACACATCAGATCTGTTTGGAAACAGCCTCATTCATTCAATTACTGTAATAGCAGTTAAAACACGTTGTGAGCATGGCAGGAGTGGTGATGAATGAGGCAGGGAATGATTCCCCCCTCCGTGTTAGCAATTCAGATTTAACTAAAGCAGTCTAAGAGGTGAATGCATTATTCTACATCTCTTCCTCATCCTTCTTTCTGTCTTCCCCTGTTTTCATTCAGCATAATCCATGTTGCTGTACTGCAGATCCCTTTGCTGCTGGATATACTGTCCCTGCACAATTATTTGGTTTACTCTCTGTGTTTCATTGTACTCAGTTGCCCCACAGACTGGTGTGCTGGAGCTAAAAGTTATCAGCTTTTCATACCTCCTTGCTAATTTTTCAGTACAGTCTGAATTCTTGTAAATTAATATTCTTTTCCTTGCTTTGTTCCTTCTTCACTTTATTTTTTTTTAAAGCAAACAAAGGAAAATAGCACTAGTGAAATCTTTATTTCAATGTTTCAATTATTCATGACAGTGATTTTTGCTCCAAACATGACTGACTTTCATTTATTATCTGAGTGACTATGGATATGAACAACATTGCTAAAACAAAGTTCAGCTCCAAGTATTGAAAGCCTTGCTTTTCCTGATTTCCTGTTATATGATCCCTGAACTCCAGGTTATGCTGGAGAAGGGGAACTGGGAAGGTGATGGGTACTTAAAAATTATGTTCTGAATGGTAAAACGACTCTTAACTGGGCTCCAACTTAGGATGAGAAATCAGGGTTATCAGAAGAGAGAAACCTTTCGGTAAAGAGTATTTGGGCTTGTCAGAGATATCTTACCAAAACCTGGGCTTCCAGAAAAAGCCCCAGAGTGTGTTTGCACAGGGACATATGTGTGGCCAATGCAGAAGTACAATTTTCTCCAGAGCAACCACTGTTGCTCTGTCTTCCCCTGGCCACCAGGCGAGGTAGAAGGACCGGCTGGTGCCCGAGTCCCACAGCGCTGCCGAAATAGCTCCCGGTGCCCCAGCACGGCCCAGGCAGTGTCGGAGCAGGGCCGGGCTGGGCTGTGTGCAGGGTTGGAGGGCAGGCAGGAGTTGCAGACAAAGGACCTGCGCATGGACTCTGGTGTCCAGTGAGAGCCACTCCCTTCACTGGTCGCTGTCACTGGCACAGAGGGTGCCCAGAGTGCCCCCTCACCCCAGAGCAGCGCCAAGGACTTGGAGTACTGGTGAAGAGCAAGGAGGCTTTGATCCAAGGATCCTACTTGTTGGCCAGATCTAACTGAATCAGAGCTCTCTATGAGACTGTCATCTTTTCAGTCCTCTTTTTCTATGTGCTGACAGTTAAAAATACCAGCGATGGGCTTCATTTAGATGTCACATGTGACCCAAGCAGTTCATTCCTTCCTCTGCCACTGGCCTTCAGCTGTGAATTGCACAATGTCAAGCACATGCAGGGCGGATTAATTTTCCCCTATTCTATTTGCTAGCAGTGTGATAGAGCCACCAGGGGCTCTTCTCTGTTAATTATGGGAGATAAACAAGGGTTTTCTGTTAAGTTTTCAGAATAACAATATATGACAGCCATTTCTCTGCTGTCTTCTAGGCTTACATGCTTGCCAGTGTCTGGTGAGAAAATGGTCTGATGAGTCCCAGTGCTGACCAAGATGAGATTTCTCTGCTGAGAAATTAGACTGCTGGTAATTATTTGTGTGGGAAGGAAGGCTTGCTCCATTCCTGGGATGCAGCCAAACTTGAGTTAAAGTGGTCATAACAAGGGAAGATACTCTATGATGCAAACATTGCTGATATGCAAAGCTTCTAGCAGTTCATTTAAAAAATAGGAAGGTTTAAAAACTATGAGAATATGAAAGAGTGGTAGAGACAAAATTTAAAAGGTTCCTCAGAAAAGAGTTACTGTTTTTCAGTCAGATCTATACATTCATTTGCTATGGATTGTTATAGATTATGAGGTGTGTGCACAGGATGCAGCTTTGTCTCCTGATTTACGGATGATAAAGTAGTAACTTACTCAGATCTACCACTGTTGTCCCTGCATAATAGACAAAATCAAAAAAACTTGACTTGAAAATTACACCCCTGTGCATTATTTTTACCAGGGCTGTGATATTGGGTTATGCAAACTTCCCTTCATCAAGTAAAGATGCCATTTTGCAAAGACTCCAATAGCCATTTCTGGACATGTTCAGAACCACATTTCTAAAAATTATTTTATGTAATGGCCCTTAAAGATCAATTTACATTGAAATAGGTCAAAATTACATTTCTGTTCTTGCATTATAAGCAGCTTTCAATTCCATGGTGAATGATGTCAGCTGCCATTTGACATTTCAATGTAAGATCTGACTTACTTGCAACCTCTTCATCTATTCTAATGAAAGGCAGTTTATTGTAACCTACTGCTGATTACAATATTTTTATTTCAGTCTTCTGAGCTTGAAGTATCGAAGCAGATTTCTAAGCATGAATTCAACTTATTCAAAGTCTGGTCACCTGTGACAGTAAAAATAGCAGACCTGCTGGTCTTCGGTGTGGGTTCCCTGAATTATTAGTATTTTCTTTCCTTGGTATGCAGACTGTTTCTCCATGGGGACTGTGGATTGTGCTGCATATCTAAACCCTCTAATCTACTGCAAGCTAA
This sequence comes from Platyrinchus mystaceus, assembly GCA_035041135.1. NCBI lineage: Eukaryota > Metazoa > Chordata > Aves > Passeriformes > Tyrannidae > Platyrinchus > Platyrinchus mystaceus. The sequence goes on from JAWWLV010000035.1 coordinate 5,642,019, forward strand.
ATTGCTTTTCTCCAGAAGTTACACAAAAGACACCTCTATAAATTGTAATTGTTTTGACCAGAAAAGCAAAAACCCACTAAAGCGACCAGTTTTAGCAGAGAATAAAGGCACAAAGGTGGGATACCACAAAGTTGCTCCATACATCACTGGTTAGATTTAAAAGCTTTCTTCATACAAACAGATAGTGGCATAGAAAAGTGTTCTATAGCTAATTCATAGATATTTCTCATTTAAAATATATTTTATATGAATGAGTGCGCCTTCGAAAAAGCAAGGCTTGCTCTCAAACCAGCATCCATCTGAAAATACTGTGACACATTAGATAGTAGGTTTCATATATGTTGGAAGACATACCAGTGGCTCATCACCTTGAATTTCTGTTCAGGTTATTAGTCATAACTAAGCTCACATTTTATAGAATTGTTTCCTGATTACTTTTCAACATGGACTAATTTGACTGCCTACAATGAATGGTTCTTTTAGGATTCTTTATAACAGAACATAAAAGGAAATGGAAAAGTGTTTTGGCAACAATCTCTTTGAAGTCAATTTACCTAGAGAAGAAAAATTTATTTGATAGCCATCTACTGCGAAATTACAAATTATTATAGAATTGCATAAGATGTCTGCTGTACTGTTGAACTGTAATTGTCAAAAAAGAATTTCATTTAATCTTACTGAAAGGCACTTACAATGCATTCGATCTGAATTCTTTGATATTTTTATTGTAAGTACTTTATGACTCATAATATCGTTCTTTAGTCCACATATAACTGCTTCCAGAAGCAGACATGGCTGGAGAATGGCAACTTCAATTTGAGACAGCTTTTGTAGTTTTGTCTTTTTCTATTTCCATACCATTTTCCACTCATTCATTCAAACATATTTTTGGATTCAGTCAAACCATCCATTTTCCTACTTGAGAGGGTCAGGCATTTTATTCAGTTGCGCTTTTTTTTCCCCCTGAAACTGGCCAGAGAAATAACCATAGTCCCCAGAAACTTTTTCTTCAAAAACTTTAAATCAGCTTTAGCAAACCCACATATTTAGTTGAGGAAAAAAGGAAAAAAACCTCCAATGCGGCTCTGAAGATGTAACAGCCGGTTCAAAATAATGAGATCTTGACATAGGTTAAAATAATTTTAAGAACCCCAGCTTTTGTACGGGCTGATAAATACTGGTACTAGCTGAACATTATTCAAGTCAGTATGAGATTGGGCTGTGGCTCTTGGAGTCAGACAACCACTGATATGTTGGTAGATGTACTGAAACCAGGACATTGTTTTCCAAGGGTTTCTACAAACGTTTCAGAGAATATTTCTTGGTCTGATACACAGTTCAAGGCAGAAAAGCTCAGTAAACTTGAAAGTGATCTCAGCAAGGTAGCCTGGAAACTTTTATTCATTTTGCTGAATAATGCAAATAAATGGGATGAAGAAATGAATAGCTGCTGCACAGATTAAGTCTTTTTATCTGTTGCCTTTTCCTGTATTCAGAGTGACAAAATATTATGTAAGTCATTAAAACCCAGTGATTTATAGTTTTTTGCAGCCAATGTTGCTTGCTTAAGAACTAAAACAATTAAAATCCAGCTTCTGAACCTATTTTGAAGAGATTGCACTTGGCATGTTCGTTTCTGTTTATTTGTTACTCCAATCTAGAGACAAATTAGAACCATCCTAGCAAAAAAAAGCCTCTTCATCTATTTCTCCAAATGACAGGCTTGTAAAACAAACACATCAGGGGTTCTTCGTGATAACTTGTACGTGCCCAGTGCTGTGCAGGGACTTCCATGCCCTTCACCACAGTGAATACCAGGGTATTTTTCTGCCCCAGAAACAACAGGGAGAGAAGAAAGCCTCAGAAAAATCAGTGAACCAGCCAGAAATGTGGCACAGACACTGAGAATTGCAGGCAAATGGCCTGAGCCACACAGTCGTGTCACGCAAAATTTGCTGCACAGCTGGGTAAGGTGAGGCTGCAGCAGGCAGAGACCTCAGGGAGCAAGGGAAAGAGCAGGTGGAATGTTTCTCTCTGATGAAGGGCAAAGCAAGGCTCCAGTCTGATCCTGTTGGACATTATGCTGCTGAAAGTCTCATCTGCCAGATTCAAAGGAAAGCCAAAGCCTCATCTACATATTAAAAATTGTTTAACACTTTGTCCAATAGCTGGAGGCCTGACATGGCTGCTCTATGTTTATGTGCCTGGTCTTGTTATGCCCAGTGTGTGCACAGATTGAAGAAAAAGAAGCAAAGCCCTTCCTGGAGGGGGGATTTGATATCTGCAGCAATCCCTAATGGCCCATTGCCTCCTGTATCACTGTGCTGAGAAGAGAGGTCACTCGAATACTGCTAATGCTAATGTTGAAATTAAAATATTGGATGGGGACTGAGAAATTGTGAGTTAATTTTCTGGCTCTGTCAAAAAGCAGTCTATGGGAGTTAGTTAAATCATTTAATTTCTGTGTCTCACATCTCTATCACCTGACAATTTTGTATCTCACAGGGCTGTTATGAAATGCAATGCATTAATGTAAGTCATTCCCATTCTGCAATGATGGTTTCCATATACTTGGGGACACTGAGGTTTTCTATTTGCATGGAAACAGTTGTTTGCTCATGAAGTGTTAGTCACAAAGCTGCAAAAATGCCTATCATTCAGCAAACTGTGACTAATATTTTTTCCACATCTGTATCTACAGTAATTCAGGTGGAAATGATTTTCCATTTAAAATGCATTGATTTTTATTCGTTGCAATAAACTCAGTCACACAGACCCTTTGATACCAGAGCAAGGACTCAGACAGATAGGTCTGTCTGGGCATATTTGTTCAGCTCATGCAGGAATGAAATCAGAAAACACCCAAAATATTATCAAGAGGTGGCTATTAGGAGAGAGGCAAAGTGTGTTTAGACTTGAAAGATACTTGTCAATGGCTCTGTTCTAAGGTTCTAATAAACTTGGACTGGAGGTGGCTCCTCCTGAATATGTAGATGGACTTGCTATTTATTTGTTAGAAAATGCTGTCCTCAAGTCCTTGATATCAAGAACATGCTGAATATTTGCTGGTAGTTTATAGACACATTTTGTAAGAGTGATCACAACATTAGAAAAAAAATGTATTCTTTTGAGTTGTGCAACCTTTGAATCTGTTGATCTTGACTTGGGATTAAAGCTTATTCCATGGCTCCTTTGGCTTTCCCTTTGTTTTAAGTACCAAAAGGAGCCAGAACCCAGGGCACTGTTGGGATGCTGTGTCTGCTTAGCACTCCCCAGCACCAGCCCCAGATTGACCCCAAACCCTGAGGCATCCAGAGGTCCAGCAGCAGCCCTGCATTTGTGAGCTACTGTGGTTCTGGCACAGACCCTGCACCCAAAAGTCCATCTGTAATTGAGGCCACATAATATCTGACAGTGATATGTGAATAGAAATAGGTGCAATTTATTTTGAATAGCAAAGACCAGACTGGAAAAGGAACTTTTTAGTGGAGGTTAATACCATGATTCAAAGAACATTAATAAAGGAAAATAAGAAACAGGGCTTTGCAGCAATTTCTGACCAAAATAGAATAACCTCCAAAACAAATACTCTTCTCTTACTTTGTTCTCAAGCTTAGAGCTCCTGTATGTAATAATTACTTTGATGATTTCTGAAGGGGATTCTATTTTTCTCTAAAAATGTTTGCAGCCCCATCAGATCTAATTATTCCTGGCTTTTGCTTCAGCAGTTTTTCAAACAGATTGAGTACAACAGCATTTATCTTTTCAAGATAGGGAGAAAGGAGATAAAAATTATGAGGTACCTATCCTCCTGGAGTATAGGCTCTTGCATTTACAGATGAATATATTTAACGAGGTCACGATGAGTAATAAGGAAAAACCTCTACTTTGTTGCACTGAAATAGATCATGTTGGTATCTTATTAACATTTACTGTTTGTTTTAATTAGTGTTAATTGCTGTGACAATTCTCATTTTATAGATACCGGGATGAATAAGAAGGAAACTTTCCCAGGGCTGTGATGGCAGGATTTGTAAAGCACTGAAACCCAGCCCTGGCCCGTCTGTGGCTGCACAGCCCCTCCATGATTAACATTCACTTCGGCACTGGGGGTGTCACTGCGGCTGTGGGAAAACAACCCCCCTCCGGCAAGCCCTGTGCTCCCCTTGGGCTGCCTGCCCTGCAGGAGAGCCAGTGCAGAGATAACACTCCCCTAAAGCTGGTTCAAGGCTTTCATTAATGCTGTGACACTGCATTGAAGTGCTCCGTTTCAAGTTTGGTGGTTTTTTTTCTGAGCTGCCTTTACAGCTTCTCTGTTGGCTGCTCAACCCCCAAGGAGCGGTAGGATAAGTCTCACTTTATGCACAAGTGCCAGAGGACAGGAATCAGCTGCATTCCAAGTGAAGAAGCTGTAGCTCTTTACTGTAACCAGGAGCTTTGGCGTTGCTTGCCAGCCGACAGCGTTTATGTTCTGGTGGGGGCAGGCTCAGTCCAGACCCGTGCTGCAGCTCTGATCTGCTCTGTGGTGCACCTTTGCAGAGCAACCAGGTAGATGCAGTCCCACCAAGAAGTTGTGAGCAGCAGTTGGCATGTGATAAGTCTCATTTCCACGTAGCCTGGGCACCCTTGGACTGAGAGCAGGCTCCAGCCTCAGCCCTGAGTGTGAGCCCTCTCCTCTGGCCCCCACGGACCAGCAAGAAGATGCATCATGTCTGGACCAGCACAAAATACAGATTTTTGTCAGTAGAGCCACAGCCAGGTCAAGGAGACACACTTAAAAGGTAGAAACAGAGTGATAGCATCAACAATTCTGCAGAGCAGCCCTAGGACTTTCCTGGTTGTCCTGCATGGGGGAAGTGAGCCAGCAGCTGCTCCCACTGCCAGACTGGCTCTGCCTGCTGGCTGCATTCCTTGGGATCACCTATTGCCACATGGACCTGGTCGTAACTTCTTCATAATAAAAAACAGCAACACAAAGCTATTTTTCTGTGCTTATTTTATATGGGTTATTAATATATGTGTGGTATGATAGAACAAAGATATTCACTATGTCACACAGTTGAGGTTTTTCAAGGATGCAGAAATTCTAAGTTCTGAATTTTGATGTGAACAAAATTGATTCACTTTTTAGAGTAAAAAATTCAAGTGAAACAACTGCAAAATTCTGTGGAGTTCTGTGGAAGTTTTGCTGAGAGTTTTTTAACTTAGAACAATTAGTAAGAATTTTATGACTGATGGGGAATTCTGTGGCCAGAAGGAGAGTTAGTCACCCTTAAGATGACTTATTTCAACAACATAAATATCCTTTCTAGGATTTTTTACAGGTATCTGTGCCATTATACAGTAACATTGGTATTGTATTTATGTATCTTATTATTTATCTACTATTAAGTTAATTTGGCAGATAGAAGATGACAACCAATAACCTGCTACTTCTAAAAATATGCAATCAGCAGTGCAGCAATTCCCTGCTAAATTACTTCACTCAAATACATTAACTTTTCACTAATTACAAAGGAAGTCTCATGTGATCAACAGAAATGTACGACTAGTACTCATATTAGTTTACCACTAGTCTTACCTTAACAAAGCTGAGATATGAACTTCATTGCAATTCAGTTGTTTCTAAGGGAGACAATGAAGAAAATAGGCTTTGTCTCCTCATTGTTTTTTTACTATCTTTTAAGTACAGATAAAGAACACATTTGCTGAAATATGTCTTTGCTTTCCTAGTTGCCCTCACAGCATGAAACATGATTGCAATTTCTACATTATTATGTCCAGACCTGGATCCTCTGGCATTTCATTAATCTAATTACAGAAGTTATATGCTAACAGTTCAGCTTTTTACCCTCACAACTTCTGTCTCTTTCCTTGTGCTTATTAAAAAAGAAATCTGAAACAAACAGAATTATATACCATTCACAGTTTTACTGTTCCCCACTCCCTGGTTTATGCTGTACTGGGGATACCCACAGTCCCTCTCCATCCCCCTCGTGCTGCTCCACTGAGTAGTTCAGCTGGCATGAGGGTCCATACTCCAGTTCTGGAACACTTCTGCCAGTAAATAGAGAAAAGCATAGTATTAAAATGCTTCTTTAAAGAAAACTCCATGAAATTTAATATTGAGGGGTTTTTTCTCTCTCAGCAGTACTTTCCTGTGCTCAGCAAAGCTCCTGCTACTGCCCATGGACGGGATTGTGAAGGTATTTCCTACTTGTTTGGCCTGGGGTTGTTGTCACACAGCTGTACTGCCTGGGAGCCTGTGGCACGTGTCCCTGCCTGTGCCCAGAGGGGACAAAAGGCTCTCCCAGGGTGAATCCACCTCTGCTGCAGGTGCCCATCTCCAGCCATAGACCATTCCCTTGCTCAGGGGCTCTCTGAGCTGCCAAGCTCTAAATAGTCCTCAAATCATCACCCCTAGGAGATGAAGAAGAGGGGCTATCAATACCAGCTGGGTTTTTAGAGGGAGCTTTGTGAGCTGGCCATGGACTCCTAAGCCGTGGGAACCCTATGTCCATATCTACCAGTGAAATAGTATTTTAAACACATGGAAATGAATCCAGCTATTTCAGCATAGGGAAAATATTGATATTACTAAGAACATTATACAACACTTTATTTAGTCCAAGGGAAAGTTTACTAGAGAACTTGGGTAAACAACCCATAGAAAAGCCCTCTGCTTTAGCTGGACACTGGACAAGCCAACCTAATAGATCTTTTCCATTTCTCACCTCAAAAACCCAGTGCAGTCTATTTTTTTGTTTTTTTTTTTTTAATGTCAGTGGTCAATGGAGCATATCTCTGTGTGCTGGAAAAGAGGTTGGCTATAACCATCTCGTACTTGCTTTGACATGTACTTTGTCTTTTTATAAAAAACGAACTTTAAAGATTCATAGTTAATAAGAGGCCTTAGATTCTTATAAGCAGTTTAATCAGGCTGTGCCACTACAAGGCATGTGGTTAAACACAGTCTCTTCTAAGCAAGGGCATGACTTGCTACTTTTAATGCATGATATCTTTTGCTGCTGGGCCTCTGAGTCTTGACTTATGTTCAATCTTTCAATTAAATTCCCCTCAGACATGTGAATTTTGTCAATGCTTATTTCTCCCACACAAAAATCTGGTTAGATTATGTGATGTTTTCTTCAGATCTTTGCTATTCTGCATTGCATTTCCCACCCCCTTTTTTATTTTTCCCTTCCCTCTGCTGGAAGGAAAATCTGTTTTTAACTGTGCCTGGAGCTTTGTTCTTTGTCCTTCACCTGTGTCTCTTGGACAGCAAACCTCTGTCTGCATAACAGGCATCCCACCGAGACCCTCTGCTCCCCCTGAAAGGAGATTCTGACACAACAGAGGGGTTTTTCCATTACAAGTAGATTCTGTGCCCCTTTCCCAGGGATAACCTGAACCTCAGCACGCAGAAGGCTCAGGGCACTCAGCTGTCAGTTGGGGCTTCCTCTTTGCTTCACTAACAGGAGTAAAATTACCATTTGGTTCATTTTTTTCCATTTTCTGGTTTTTGAATCATGTTCTGTCCAGAGGAGATGAGATTTTTGTCACATTTCAGATTAGGGACAATTTAGTGAACGAGGAGGGAAAAAAAAGTAGAGAAAACAAGTGAGGAAACTAATGTAACGTGTTGAATGAATGAGATACTAAACAAGCTCAGTGTGTTGATCTCCCACACAGCTCTGAATCATCCCTCAGCTCCTGCTTTCAATCCCAGGTGTGCAGGGAAGGACTGGGGCATGGCCTGGGCTGAGCATGGTGGTGCTGCAGCTTCATCCCTACTGTGGCTGAAACAACCCTGGCCAGCTTTGGACTTTACTGTTTTCTGTATTTCATTTTTTCTGTATTTCATATTGGGTTAGAGCCTTGGTTGGCATGTTTAACATGCTGCTTTTAAAGAGCTCCTAATTCAGAAGTGTTTTGTGCATTTCTGCAGTTTTCAGGAGCTGTAAAAGAGAACAGTTACCCCTTCTTGAACACAGCTGTATTTTTTTTCAGAGATGGGTTTTGATGCCCACTTTTATTTTTCCATTGAGCTCTGTCACTGAGTAGAGCCATTTGCAGTTGGAAAACATCAAAGGACGGGTGGTTTTACGGGTCACATTTAAGCATATAGAGAGCTTTGAAGTTAATACTTCATTGAAAGAAAGTGCTTGGTTGATTGTTGTTTCACCACATCTTAATTACAGAAATTAACCCTGACCACTAATGAAATTTCTAATGAACATAATGTGGTCTTTGCTTCAAAGGGAATTCCACACACAAAGCAGCCAGGGCAGCCAGGGGACAAGGACTAATACAAGGACCCAGTGAGACTGATGACTTCTCTTAGCAACTTATTCTGGTAGGAAAAGTGCTCAAAGAGCTTGTACGTACCAGTCCTTGTATACCTACACATTCAAGATCTCATCAGAATTTTGAGGGGTTTGGTTCATCATATATTAAAATAAGTCCAGTTAAACTACTCCTTGAGGAGGCAGGATTTCCTCTAATGTGTTACTGTAGGAATTTTCCAGTTAAACTTTAGAGTAGGTTTACAGTGTGAATGCAGAAAGCCTAGCTGTCAATGGCCTTATCCCAGAGACCTGGAAAGATAAAATTTTTACTGTCCCTCCCAGGTGGATTCCCAAGAGACTTGTTCAAAGTCTTGTTTTCCCAACACATTCAGGTATGAGCCTTGACCTGAAGGATAAAAATCTGTATTGAAGTCACAGGGGAAGAGCTGGCACATTTCAGCCCTGATTGTTCCTTTTCAGGTGTGGTGAATATAAGCAAATCCTGCTTTCAGACAGGCTGTTACTGAAGGGGATCTCCCTGTACAGAATAATTCATCCAAATTAACCACTTCATCTGGTTTCAGTCACATAGCTCTCGATCACTGTTTTACAGATTAAAAGATCTCATCTAAGATTTAACACATTGATTCAATTACTTCAACTTGTGCTTCAAACACCATCAAAGTGTTGATTCTTTTCCCTTAATTCTTTTGAAAGGCTAATTCAGACTGACTCATTAACTAGAGATGACTGCAAATTTGGATAATGTGTTTAAGTGGAGAAGCTTGATCCATCTTGATTAAAAGCTTTTTTGTAGCTAATGCTTAACCTCTGAAGTTCATAAACTCAGCTACAGCTAATGAGTGTGTTTCATTCTCAAATGTTTGAGCATCCTCCCACTTCTTTTTGCCCCTGAAATCAAAAAGGGTTGCTTCCTGAGCTGCAAAATGCAACGTTTATGCTAATTCAAAATCATTATAATTATTTCACAGTCACTGGAAAACCTGTGTGCAAACGGTTACATAAATGCCGTGAATAAATATACCAGCACACTGTTTGCTTCACTAAGTAAATCAGTACATTAGAAGGATAAACTGTTATATTGCCTAATTAACCCTCATCCAGAAAGGGTGTTTTCATGAGCAGGAAGCCAGATGGGCAAAAACTGTCCTGGATCGCTTGCTCTGAAAAAGCACTGCAAAAAAAAGCTGATTAACATGCATTTCTGAACACCTTTCCTTGTATTTGGAGCAGGCAGAGGTGTGGAAAAAGCAAACTTGGTGCATGACTTTGAGGCACAGAAGGGGATTGTTCTGACTTCCTGCATCATCAGCATAAGTTAAAGAATATGTGCATAAAAGCCTATGGTTTTGGGGGCTGTATTTTAGGTCACAAACATGAGGACAAACAGCTTCTGAACACGTGGTCTGGGGTGTTAAGAATGCTAGAAATTGTGCTTGATTACAACAAAAAGGGATTACCATGTTTGGTGGGGTGCATCTAATAGGAGGTATTTTATAATGTTCTTTTTACACCAAAATACTTGCTTACTGTAAAACAGGCTTCTGACTGTGTTGATCACATGAGATGTGGGCAGTAGAACTGGGTGAAAAAATTTTCATGTAATAAATTTTTTCAAAGTTTAGCATGTGCAGGAATTGTTTGCAAACCCAAGGAGATACCTTCAGACAGCAGGAAAATGAAGGTGGGCCATGGTCCAGCAGCTTGTGGAGAATAACTCCCAGCAGCACATGATAGGACACCATAAGAGAGAAATTTTCTCTTCCCTGGAGAATTTTGAAATTCTCTGGAAATCCCAGAAGGGTTTTGAAGACACCTTTCACATTGCTGACCCAGGCACCAGGGGACAGAACTCTCTGCTCCTTCAGCTTTCCCAAGTTGGCTGTAGGCAGGGGAAAGACCTGCAGTTGCTGAAGAGTTTGCTCTGACCAGGTAGGGCCCTCTGCAAGGCTTTTTTCTTTGCTATATCAGTGGTATAGCTGTATTGGAAATGACAGGTTTCTCTGTGGACTTAAGACTGCTAAATGAGTGTGTGTGTGTGACATTATGTTTGTCACAGCAGCATTGTCTCTGTGGAGTTTGGGAGGATGTAAAGCACCTCAATAGGAAGCTGACCCAGTGTTCATAGACAGACAGAAAAGGCTATGAGCTGTATGACATACCACTGAAGTAGTTTTCATAATGACTTTTTGCTGACTGAACAATGGTATCCACTCCCTGGCATGGATGCTTTGGTCCAGAAATTTTATTTTGTGTTTGTACTCATCAGTTAATGCCTGAAAGAAAACAATATCCCTTCAACATGAGTCATTGGGAAATAAAACTGTGGGAGAGAAAGCTTGTGTTTGTGTTTAGACAGTGTTGTTTGCTCTTCAGTGCGTATAATTAAGTTTGAATACTTCATATTCAGGCTACATTGAAGTTGCTCTAAAAGTCATTTTCAGGTTGCAAATCATTTCACCCCAGAGAAAAGACTTAAATGTGAGATCTGGTTTCTTTTCTTTGACTTAAGGGAGCAGAGGTTCAAGCAGATAACATGTAAATGTCTGTATTTTGGACATTTAAAGTAAAGTAAAGGGAGGTGACACCTGCCTGCTCGATCTGTAAACAGGTACTGGAGGGTCACCAGCTTGCATAGCCAAGATTCCAGGCTCTCCTGGGGCCACTTCCCCAGCAGTCCCTGTACTGGCCTTTGAGTGGTCCTCCTTTTGTTCTCAGCGTTTGTCCAGCTCTCCAAAAATACAGTAGCCCTAAATTGTAGCTGGTATGAATCAACACAGCACCAGTATTTTCACCAAAACCTATGACAAGGATCTGGCTGTACTGATTCAAGTACATTGACAGTCCACAGAAGCATTCCTGTCTTCTTCCCTGTTCTGACATGGTTTACAGGGGGTGTGACAACAGCAGGCTGTACAAGGGTGACAGCACCAGGAGACCAGAACTTTACTCAGAGACTCTTTTGCAATGGGAAAAGAAGATGGTGTTCATGCAGGGAATAAATAAAAGGTTTTAGCAGCAGCAAGTCTCTCTCTGCCAGGCAGATGAAGAATTTCTGCCTGCCTTGCTTCTTATGCTGCATCTCTGTGGGGTGCGGTGGCAGTACAGAGATGTACGGGATGGATAGCTGCCTCTGTGGTCCCCAGCCATCCCACCTGATTTTGGGCTTTTTTTGGCAAAATAGGTTACTTGATCTGTGTATAATGAGGGCAGGGATCGTAGTGCTGCTACTCTGCTGGTTCTTCTGACACAGGTCAGGCATAGTTGTGGGATCCCTTCCAAGAGCAGACATTCCCCGCACAGTCCCTTGCCATGTTCCACGTTCAAACAAAGACAGGCCCTGACTGCCTGGCCCGTGTTGCTAAACACATGACAGAAGGTTCATGCCAGTGAATCTTCAGGCTCATCTAGACCTGAAATCTGAATCACAGAACCGTAGAACAGTTTGCGTTGGAAGGGACCTTAAAGCCCATCTTATTCCAACACCCCTGCCATGGGCAGGGACACTTTTCACTATCCCAGGTTGCTCCAAGCTCCATCCAACCTGGCCTTGAGCACTTCCAGGGATGGGGCAGCCACAGTTTCTCTGGGCAACCTGTGCCAGGGCCTCTCCACCCTCACAGTAAAGAATTTCTTCCTCATATCTAACCTAAACCTGCCCTACTCTGTATATGTATGTGTGTCCTGATATGCATACATTAATATACATATGCATTACAAATGTACTTATCCCTGTAACATCACTTGAGAGATGATACTTTCACACTTTAATCTAAGTTTTTTTGCTTATTATGATATAGAGCATCCCCCAAGGGTCTATGGAGAATTTTTCATATTCATGGCAAAATTGTCTCTCCAGCAAATTGTTTCCTGTCTAAAAGACAAGACAAACAGATTTAGAAAGAAAACACTGATAATCTGAGTCCAGGATTGCACAAAGATTTGTCCCAATTTCCAAACTCCTGGGTTCATTGTCTTTCATCTCTGGAAGTGCCACCATTGGCAGCACATGTCTGGAAAGCAGGGAGACAGCTCTGCACAGCTCCTGCCATGCCCCCCAGCGCATTGCACACCCCCCAGCTGCAGCCTGGTGCTTCAGGGGACTTATCTGAAGGCAAACCTGTCAGCAGAACATCTTCCTTTTCCTGTCCCTCTTGTTTTTAATCCTTCATATTAGCAGAATTATTAGTTCTTATTCCTGTTTATTGCCTTGTGCTTGCTTTGAGGAGAGACGTGCATCCCACCTCTGCGGTCCCAGGCTCAGCAGCACCCGTGGGGCTGCCTGGGGGAGAGCAGCTCACCCACTGTGTGTGACCACGGCACTGCCTCATGGGTGTGGCACCACTCGGTGTGGTGGCACTTGCAGAGGGGGTATGGGCACTGCAGCAGGGGAGGGACAAACCAGCAAGGTGAAATGCAGAGATGGTAACAGGGCATTCAGAGCACTCTCCTGCAGAGCCCAAGCTCGGGTTGCAAAGATTTGGAAGATGTTCTAAAGCCATTTTCCAAAACTAATACTTCCAAAAGGATTACAAGCCTGCGTGTGCTTCTGGCAAGCAATGGTTTTGCAGTGGTTTCCAAGTCACAGCAAGCCATTTTTTTCCCCCTGAATTGCCACTTTCAGCCATGGAGTTGGGGAAAAGTGATTTCTCTGGTGACTCTGACAAACCCTGTTGTCATGGGTTTGCCAGTCAGACCCCCTGAGGCTGAAAATAGTTTTGCCAGGTAGATTTCCAGAGCAAAACCCTCAATCAAAAGTTTTAGTAATGCCTCTGCCAATTACATTTTTAAGAAAACAGAAGAGAAGGCTGTGAGGCAGAAGAGATAAGAGCCAC